>JASDQU010735829.1:318349-336363 GCA_032191745.1 Picea mariana | reverse complement strand
TTTGGATTAGTCAACAACCCTAACTTGAAATAATCATAACTATGTACCTGTAAGGAATAAAGATACAAAAATAGTACACAATGTTCTTCAGTGTCTTTTATGCAATTCCTCCAGGTTTCACTGCTTGGAACCTCTCAGAAAAGGAGTTATAGCAAAAATGGCATACCTTGTTGAATTCTTGCTTATTATAGAGAGAAAACTTGTAGAGTGTTCCCCGCATGGAATATTTGTTGTATGGATCTAAAAATGGTACACAAACTGCTAAAGAATGTACTCTAACCAATACATTTGGTCTTACTAAATTTGGATCTATTATGAAGAAGTTATGATGTTTTTACCCGAACACCTATTTTAGACCAGTTTCAAGACTAGCCACAAACCCTATTTTCCACAAAGTGTAAATCCAAAAATTCAACAACCCACAAGCTGAATTTTTTATCACAACTACTTGGATATGTTTCCTCAACGGCCTCCAGATTTCACGGTCTGAATCATTCTGAAAAAACTGTCATTGAGAAAATGGTGAGATGACCTGTAAGTAACATACCTTAGAAAGCATCATCAAAATAATTTATCCTCCCTTGTATTTCGGCCTTCTTTACTTCACCTTCCCTTTTAAATTCGCCTTAGATATCCTTTGGTTATCTCAGTCACTTGTAGATATTCAATATGATCAATTTTAATTAAAATGAGAGACCCTTGCCTCTTATTTATACTTTTATGTAGCTTCCTCAAGGAGTTACATTCTAACCATCTTAAACCACTTTCCTTATTTTAGGGATAACCCACTTCTAACCATTTGTCCTCTTAGTAATTTCTCCATTAACTTTATTATTTAAACAATTTATTTTGTATCCACTTTGACTTATAGTACACTCATCACTTCACTTTATTATTTAAATAATTTCTTCTTTGCAATCACTTTGACTACTTTGACCTTTTGAGGCTTCTAGATGACTCATGAGGGTTCTCCAACTTCACAAGGCCATAACTCTCTAACCGTGAGGAGTTATGTGACGTTCCACATACCACCGAAATGACATGACATGTACTATCCATCTAGAATAGTCTTACGTTCAAATATATTAAAACTCATACCATTATACATCAAACAAACTTGGGTCCATTACCCAAACCTTTGTGCTACCAGAATTCACTACCATAATTTCTTCAAGGGTTAACATCAATGAAAACCAACCCAAATAATAAAAAACATGCATTGATAGTGGAATATGAATGTAAATGGAAGAAGAGTATAATAATGTTATAGGGCTTCATGAGTCCAGAGAATGGATGAGTTGGACCCTGTCAACTTTGATTGTTGTATAAATAATTCCTCATGCTTGTAGGACCGATGGAAATTTGTCAAGGTCAATTTATTTGACATATAGTAAAAGAAACATGTTGTTGGGGTACCTATTTAAGAAAAGTAAATGGATTTTCATAACAATAATTATATGTTTGTTGGAATTGAGAGGTTCCCAGGGATGAATGACATGTTCATTAAGATCCTCTTTTAGTTTGTAAGATAAGTAAAATGAGTCCCTTGGAATGTTGTTAGTTTTTATAAAGGAGGTAGGATGATAATATTATAAAAGTACTCAGGTTTTTATGGGAGCATTAAAGTGCACCCTTTGGAAACTAGATATGGATAATAACCCAGAGAACTGGCAGTTATTACCCTTGTTTACTATATGTAATGATACACTATGTCAATAATGGGATTTAACAAGTAGCTATTGGAAAAGAGGTCAAGTGACATGAGCATATGAACAAGTTTTGAGCTCATAACTCTATTGAGTAAATTGTTATTCCCAGGGAGGAATGTGTGTGTGTGTGTGTGTGTGTGTGTGTGTGTGTTGATCTAAATGCATGTGAATGCAAGAGAAAGATAGTTGGAATACTTATATACTTGGAATAGTCTGTTGCTGGTTGAGAGATATAGGGTTGTCATGGATCATTTTGGATAATGATGATCTAATAACAACATAAAAGTTAACAATATGAATAAAAATATTGATGATGCTAGCGTATGTAGCTTTATGAAGATAAGACAAAGAATCAATGAGGTATTGATTCAAAGTCTGGTAAAGGGAGTGCTTGGACACATGGAAGGGATTTGTCAGGAGAACAAATCCTTGCAACTATTGATTGTTGGAAATTAGGCAGTGGGTTGTAAAAACCTATTTGTATAAGAATCATGGATTACATTTTAAAAGATAATACATGTATGGAAGACTTTCATATGATAGAACCTTGACAATCATGGTTCTCTTTTATCAATGTGTAGGTTGCACTTGTTTATGATTAATTTATAAGCTAACTTTGATAATGTATTGTGTTGTTTCATTCAGGGAAAGATGATTCTCTGAATGAGGAAAAGTCAAGATAGACTTGACTGAGACTGATCTAGAAAATAGAGCAGGCGGGCCCATGAATGGGAGAGAATGCAAAAATAATGTGGTGAAAGGGGGACACCCTTCTCACTTTAAAATTCTGACTTGGCTTAGCAAAGTTCTATGCTTGTGTAACTTCATTAAATCCTATACAGAGGAGTTGAAAAGGGGAGAATCCCGTGACCCCTTTGTTGTTGTTTATTGTGTTTCTTTGGGATGAGGAACTGAAGTGATGTTATGTGTAATGTTATAGGAACAAAAATGTTGATGGTTTTATAACAACAAAATAACTAAAATATTTTAATGTTTGCACCTAATGAACACATTAGGGAATAATGTCGCAGAGTGAAATTAGTTATGTTAGGGAATATCTTAAAAATGTCTATTGATTTTTAAAAAAAAGGTGCCATGACACTTATATTTTGATTTAACATGAAAATTGATATAATTGTGAATGTCATGATGCCTGGTATGTGTAGGAAAAAGATTAGAGTTGTTGGGGAAGATAACTACCAATAGTGGGCAACCTTGGGAAGAGGATAAATACAAGAAGACTATTGTTGAAGGATTGATTAAGGGACCCTATGAATTCCCATGAAGCACCACTAATTAGGTAACATCAGAAGGACTATTGGTAGCTAGGGAATGTATGAATTTTCCATGCTAATGTGTCATGAGATTTGAAAGGGATTGGGTAAGGATCCCTTCTAAAATATTTTATATTTTATATTTTAATGATATAATTTTAATATTGATTGACTATTGTATGTTAGTAATACCTAAGAAGAGTAAGATTCAAGAAAATAGACCTGAATAATAGCGGGAGGAACCTTTGGCGGTTAAGGATGGTTAAAATACTTGCATGAAATTCATGAACAAATGTGTCATGAATGCAATGATTAATTGTGAACGAATTATGAATATAAGTGATCATAAGCAACGTGATGGTTCAAATGCATCAAGGAGATGCATGTTGTATGAAAGAAGACATGTATTGCACTTCCCATTATGGAAGGAATACCTTCCAGTATCCCAATACAATTGTAGAAGTAGCAGAATAAATAAATTGGGTGGTCATGAATAATTGGCACCCTAGTTACCAACAAGGAAAGAATGCATGGATGCATTTATGTGAAATTTTAGTTTCATGCTATGTTATGCTGATTTGAGGTTACAGTAATATTAGAGACATACTCCTGTTGTGGAAATGAAGGACAATAAGTATCCATGGGGTGAAATGTTGGATGAAATTTCCAACCCACCATGGTGGAATTCTTAACATAGATATGTGGCATTCTGAAGGCAATGCAAAGCTGGATTATGTGAATGTGGCCATAGATAATTGACACATTAGTAAATTGCATGAGATGATTGATTGCATCATGGAAATATTGGTATGTTGAAATAATGCACGTGTAAGGAATGATAATTCCTTTTATTTCATATCATTAATAGATAAATATGATGCAATTGCTAGTATGCACAATTTTAAGAATTGTTTGTGAGCCACTGCAAATGTGCAATAAAAATACAATGTGCATGGAATGATAATAATATGTTTGGATCCGTGAAGGTTGAGATTTGCAGGAATATGGTCTTGGATATGGAAGTAGAGTAAGTCCATAAATAAGGTTGATGCTTACTGTTTCAAAGAGCCAAACTGTTATGAGAAGGAAGTCTCATAATTTTGGGATTTGAAAATGGATAAGTGAAATTGGACATTTGTGGGTAGCATATTTGAAACATTTTGATTGAAATTGATGTTAACATCTCATAATTATTGTAGGTGTGAATTATACAGGTGAGATGACAGATATTTCCTGGAGGGACAGATGAAGGATATCGAGCTGGAAAAACATGGAAAAGGCCATTGTTGTGACATGAATACCATGTATGCCATGATCACCTTGATATGGTTGTGTTTTGTTAGAGTGGCCTTGAGGGATACCTCTACTATAAGAATCGATGAAGTATTTAAGCTCTTCATGTGTGATAAATCCTTGGGATGAAAGATGGATCACTTGAGGGACTATGTAACAAAGAAGGGGATGCATGAGCCTAGAAGGTGAGTGACTGCAAGGAAGAAGAGACTTGGATAACTCTTGTTATCTGTTTATTGGGGTCATGAGCATAGTGGGTATGTCAAGGAAAAAAAGTGCGTTGTGTAAATGTGGCAACCATACAGATCTAGATCCATGAATTGCACAAATAAGTATTGTGTTGATATGCATATTTCCTCTTGAATTATGAATAATAACAAAATATTTATGCATGAAAATTGTTTTGATATGCATTTTGTTTGATGATTGTTGTAGGCATACTACTGAAATGCCAGAAGTCTGTGAGAATACCATATTGAGGAGAGGAAGAAATTGTTGAATAAACTGAAATATGAAGGCATGGAAGGTGTTTCTAAGATGCGAAGAATACCAAGGACGATGTTCCTATTAAGGGGGAGGGGAATGTAACACCCCACTTTTAATCCTCTAATAAATTTGTAATTAATTATGATTATTAATGGTTTATCTCAACAGGGAGATAATATTTCCATGCTATAGCTTGTAGAAAATGTAAATGTGTAATATACAAGCCAAACAACTGATTGATGAGGGAAGCCTTGCAGTATTGGCCATGATACAATGAGTGGGACTAATGAGGTGGAACTGGGAAGTTTGAATGAGGAAAATAGGAAGCTTGCCCAACAATCCAAATTAAACCTACATAACCTTGAATGCATAACCTGTCCAAAGTACCATGTTTACCTTGACCACAAGGAACACGTTAATTGCATTCAGATTTGGTAGTTGGAGCAGTTATAATTGTCTTCAGAATTGTACTCAGAAGAGTGAAGGGTCAGCTACAGTCTCAACCAAAAGTATGCAACATAGCTACCCCTTTGAATGGGGAGTTTGACCCTCGAGGTTTCTTTCTGATAGAAGCGAGTGGGGATCTCGAGGAATGAGGAGGAAGAGAGAGAAAAATAGGAGGATACACAAGGAATGAGAGAGAAACACATTTTGTGCAAACACATGGATACAATGGATGGAAATGAGAATGAGCAAAAGGAGTTCCAATGTACAAACTTGAGCAAAATAATAACTAAGAAGCATGCCTAGGACATGAATGGTTACCTTGGAACATAGAAGACTCATATCCAGACTGGAGAAAAACAGGGCCACGACTTGGTGCTGGTCAGAAAGAAACTGACACTATTAAGGAGAGGTAGTAGAGGGACTGTGTGGAAGAGAAGGGACTCCTTTGTGCAGAATCCAACTAGGAAGGAACCTGATAAACTTGTGGAGGTCCCGAGCTCAGTGGGAAAAGGGGAAATTTCATTGTTTTCAGTGGAGTGAAGGAGAGTAACCTTCTTGATCCATTCCTTGACTTGTTGAGTCAATTGTGAGAGTCCCTTGGTGGTATCATGGCCTAGCATGGGGGTGGCTTGTTGTAGAAAGATAACTGCAACATAGCCTATGGTTGGGTGGAAAGGAATTTCCCCTCAATAAATTGGCTTGTTAGAAGACATTATTGAACATATAAGTGTTTTTTACATGTAATGTATCTTGAATGCTTAATGATGGTTATGAATTTTTTTCTGTACATGTTGAAGATTTGAGTTTAATGGAAGATTTTTGAAATGCTAGGTTAAATGAACTGAAAGAACCTTCCTCCTTTGTTAAATGTGTTAACTGTGAAAGTGTATGAGGATGGATACTGCAGGTCGATAACCCTACATTTTCCACTTCTTTTGAAATGGAAAGTTTACAGGATATAAAATCTTCATTTGGGTGTTTGGGGAAAAGTATTTCTTGCCTATTGGGAGGTTGTTTAAGAGCCCAAAGGATTAAAGTTAAAACCTGACATAATGAGTTCATGAAGACTGCAGGTTGCTAAGTCGTCAAACCACCTTTATCCCTGTTGAAAACCCTTATTTAAATTGGAGCGAATGATAACTGTTGATTCAAAGTGGAGGAATGATCTCGACCATTTGCTGAAGAACCGAGCATTTGGCCTGTGATGTAACTAACCCTCAATGAAGCCAGCGGTTCCCACTTGGTCATTGTATCTGATCCGATATATTTTCATCGATGTGACTTATACAGAATTGTATTAAATGAGCATAAATTAAAGTGCATTGTAAAGAAGGAAAATATCAATAATGAAGAGGCATAAGAATCAAATTTGAACACAAAAAACTTGATAACAGAGTTCATCCATGGTGTACTACATCTCTAGGTCCTACTCTCAAATGGGTAGGCCTTTTTGTTAACTCAACAAAAAAATTTGGCAAAATACATAAGTATACCTCATTCTAGAGTTAAGTCTGGTGGTATGGTTTATATCCCAGCCATATTTGGCAGAATCCTATCAAACTTGGTAGCACCAACCCCAAAAGTTTTTGGAAATACGGATGTTGGGCGTCCTTATGCACTTGGATGTTGCCATGTGGCAACCCATGACTGGGCCACATGGTGGCCTATCATTGGCCCACGTCACCACTCCTTGCATAGTCATTGCCACATCATCCTACTGCATCAGCTTGTCATGTCACCTGATAGGTGGTTGTACGATCTTCCACATGGCTATACGGATTTCCACATGGAACCTTTTCATTGGTCCACATAATTTCCCAAAAATTCCAAAAATGAGTGACACGTGGCAACCTCTGGTCCTGCCACATCACCATGTTGACATCATGATGATTTCAGCATGACATGTGTCATCCTCTACGTGTGCCACGTATATTGTACAGACGATGACATCATCCGTGTTGGTGCCAATGTCATCAGTACGAATGTTGATTTAGCCCTGCTGACTAGGCTAGGTTGACCAAAACTTTGATTGCGGATATCTTTTGATCCGTAACCCCGTTTGACGAGTCGTTTACGCCATTGGAAATATTACAACACGCTATTCGTGATGATGCCAATTTCACTGAGTTTTGAGGAATTTGAATTTTTTCCCTTTCTCCTATCTTCTAAGGCCATTATGAGCTTCCTGAGTTGCTTCTATGAATTCTAAGTTATCCTTAGTCTTCTCTGGATCCTTTTTGGATCACGACTTCCCACTGAGAGATTTTTGAACCACAAAAAGATTTCATCGATCAACAAATAAGCGAGGGAATATTTCCCTCACCTTGTCCTTCTCAATCCACTTTGCCTTGCTTGGATGTGTACCCTTTAATCCCACTCGAAGATAATCAACGTGACCCCTATGTGAAGCACTCATCCTTTTTTCCAAGATGATATATTCCTTCAACTCATCCAAGTAATCAAGAGAAAACTCATCAACTGAACGTATTGAAACTTCCTCATCTTGATCCATGATCATGGGAGGCTCAAAAAGTTTCAAGTTTTCCACATTTACAACTGAGTAGATCTGCATATAAGGTGGAAGATCTAGACGAAAATCATTGGTACTACTTTTCTCCAAAATAGTGAAGGGTAGATATCGTATGGGCTTGAGTTTCTTTCCTTCACCCTTCAATCTCTCCTTGCTGATGTGAAGCCATACCTGGTCTCCAACCTGGAACTGATGATCAACCCTGTTTTTGTCATGTCAAGCTTTATACTGTGCTTGAATTTTCTCCAATTCTTCCCTAACTTCTTGATATACCTGTTGGATCCTTTGAATGAACTTGCGGGCTCTGTCTTCATTTATTTCTTCATTTGAATCGACATATCTCCCATACATCAAGTCTAAAGGAACCTTAGGTAAATACCCAAAACATGTCTCAAAAGGCGAACATTGAGTGGAGGAATGTAAGGCTCAATTGTAAGCATGTTGTACATAGGATATTTGTTCATCCCATGATTTGGGATGCTTGCTACAGTAACCTTGAAGAAAAAGTACGACTATCTAGTTAACAACCTTTGTCTGTCCGTTGGTCTGTGGATGGAAAGCAGTGCTCCTCTTCAACTTGGTGTCCATAATTCTCGACAAGCTTGTCCACAAATCCTCAAGGAATCGAGTATCTTGATCCAAGATAATGGATGTGGGTAACCCAAATTGAACCCAAACATACTGAAAGAAGATATTAGCAGTCTGCTCAACAGTGATCTACTTTTTACATGGAATTAAGATACACATATTGCTGAACCTATCCACTACAACATACAAATAGTCATGACCCCTTTTCGACATTGGTAAACCCCCTACAAAATCCATGGAGATACTTTCCCATGGATGGGATGGAACAGGCAGTGGTGAGTATAGCCCCAATTTTCTATTAGTGGGCTTACAAGTAAAACACATCACACACCCCTTTACATATTTAGTTACAATTTCTTTCATCTAAGGATAGTAACAAAATATCTGCAAATGAGCCATAGTTTTTCCTACCCAAAAATTCCCATACACAAGAGAAGTGTGAGCCTCTCGTATTACATGGACTCATTCACTTGTAGGAATACATAGTTTTCCGATATGGTAGAGTAGTTTTCCCTGCAGAGAATATTTCTCTACATGTGCACCATGGGTTAGATTCTCAAATACTTCTTTAAAATCTTCATCAACAACATATTGTTCCACATATATATCATGAGATAAAGAAGCATTCTTCAAAATAATAAAAGCAACAACAGGAGGTCTAGAAAACATATCAACTACCTTGTTATTCATACCCTTTTTGTATTTGATTACCAAATGAAATTGTTGAAGAAAACCCATCTATCTGTAATGTCGAGATTGTTGTAGCTTGGTTTGTGCTTGGAGATATTGTAAGGGTTGATGATCTATATGTATGATTGTTTCCTTCCCTAACAAGTAGTGCTTCCATTTATTTACGATTTGAACTAATGCATACAACTCTTTATCATACGTAGGATAGTTAACAACAACTTGGTTAAAAGTTTAAGAGTGGTAACATATAGGCTTATGATATTGCATCAATACTGCACCCATGGCATACCCACTGGCATCTGTCTTGATCTCGAAAGGTTGTTGGAGATTCGACAGTGCTAATACTAGTGAAGTATTGATCTTTTCCTTCAAAGTGTAGAAAGGTTTTTGTTGCTTTCCTCCCCACTGAAAAGTGCTCTTCACAATGGTTAAGGCATGCAAAGGAGCTGATATAAAGGAGAAGTTTGAAATGAATCTCCTCTACTGGACTACACATAAGAAGCTCTGTATCTCGGTTACACTTTTGGGCTCAGGCCAATTTACAATTACATTAATATTGGAAGGATGAATTTTCAACTATCCTCCTCCTACAATATGACCTAAGTATACAAGTGCGGTCTTACCAAATTCACATTTGGATAATTTTACATACAATTTTTCCCTTTGCAAAGTATCCAATACTTGCTTTACATGCCTTACATGTTCATCCCAAGTCCCACTAAATATAAGAATGTCGTCTAAATATACAATCACAAAATCATCTAGAAATGGCATGAATACATCATTCATCACACACATGAAGGTTGTCGGAGCATTACAAATCCCAAATGACATAACTAACCACTCAAACAATCCCTGTTTGGTTTTAAAGGAAGTTTTCCATGCATCTTGTTCCGCAACCCTGATTTGATGGTATCCACTGCGCAAATCCAACTTAGTGAAATAAACAACATTCTTTAATTGATCAAGTAAATCATCTATACAAGGAAGAGGGTATTCATTTTTCACCGTGATTTTATTTAAGGCTTGTTAATCGACACACATTCGCCATGTGTCATCCTTCTTTGGCACCATCACAATCAAAGAACCACAAGGAGATGAGCTGCGCCTGATGAACCCTTGATCCAATAAGCCTTGTACTTTTTTTTTTTATCTATGTCATCTCTACAACTGACATCTTGTACATGCCCACATTCGAAAGATGAGAATCTTGTTGAAGATGTATTTCAAGTTGGATTTCCCTCTTAGGAGGTAATCCATCTGGTTCCTGAAAACTATCATCATACTTAGAAACAATATCAATTAATTCTTCTTATGAGAAGGATCACATGCTTGAAAAGTGTCAAATGTCCCGATATCCTTTTCCCTTACGACCATGAGTACATATCTCTTATTAGTGTTTATGAGTCTCTTCATTTGTCCTGCACTAACAAGTGTCGTGTTTACACTCATGCTATGGGCTCTTACAATGTATTCCACTCCCCCTTTAGTAAGGTGATATTTTTTCTCATGATGAAAGAAGACTGCTTTTCTATCATAAAGATAAGGACTTCCCAACACTATGCCACATATATCAAGTGATACAACACCCAAATCTGCGTCATCAATCAACTTTGAAGCAATAGAAAATATAACCCTACATTTCTTGGTGACATTAAGTTTTTCTTTATCACATACCCAACCAATAGGATAAGGTTTTGGATGTGGTTTAGTCTCAAGACCCATCTTTTTGACAAGTAATTCAAATATCAAGTTTACTTGGGAACCCATATCAAATAATGTATCTATCTTAGAGTGTTTAGATACAACCCTTATGTGAAATAATTCATTCTTATTCATTTCATCATCATGAGATTCATTATTGGAATTTGAACTAGCATGAAGGGAATCTTTACCTTGTACTCCAACCGATGTGATCTTTCCTTCATCTCCTGAATAAGAACCAAGATCTTGTTGCACTGTAGCAACGGTCTTTGTCTTCCCCTTTCCATTGAACTGTTTTGGTCTCTTTTCTGGTTGTAGTTTCCAACAATGTTCATCATCGTGACCATTCTTCTTGAAATGAGTGCAAGATGGATTTATTTCTTCTCTCTTTATAGTGGCGGTCTTTTTGTCCTTCTTTTTAAACTTCTTAAATTGGTTATGTGGGAGATTGGAAGGTTTCTTCGTGGGATATTCTTGAACATGCTTTCCCCTGTTCTCAAGGTGAGTGTCTTGCACACAAACTTCGTCAAGACTGGTGGATTTAAAAAATAGCAAAGTATGACGAATATAGCTGTGAAGTGTGACAATATACTTCATCAAAGTTTCATAAGAATCCAAAGGAATGTTTAATGCAAGAGATTTCTTCCTAAATTCTTCTGTGAAACTTTGTACAGTTTGACCTTTACTTTGTCTTAAAGTTTTCCATTCCATCATTGCTTTATGTAAATAACCCAATGGATAAAATTGTTTCCTTATCGCTGATTTAAATTCTGACCATGAGGAGATAAGATTACCACACTTACTTATGTCCCGAAGTTTACTCTCCCACCATACAAGACCGGTGCCTTCCAACCGAAGAGAAACGAATTTCACTTTAACTTCCTCTTCATCAATCTGTTGAACACAGAAATACACTTCAACCTATCGAATCTAATTATCTAGATTTTCAGTATTATCATCTCCATTAAACATAGGTAAAACAAATTGTACATCAATATTTAATAATGGTTTCTTAAAAGAAATTTTATGGCTAGAATTATGAGAATGATGAGAATGCTCAGAGGAAGAAGAGACAAAAATTGATGGTGAAGATGGAGGCTCAGGAGGGTCTCCTCCAACCCCTTGATTCACTGAAGCATCATCATCTTCTTGTGCATCTTTTTTCCTCCCTTTATTCTTCATCCTCTTCTTGTAGTCTCCATACATTCACTCGACCATTTCTGGCATGTGATAAAAGACCATATGGAAGTTTTTCTCATGTTCATCATGCTTGTCCTCTTCGGCCATTTTCTTCCTTCGAGATGCATGACCAACTTCGGGATTGAAATTCTTAAGAATTCCTTCACCATGCTTATGCTTGGCCCTTGTAGGAATTCACACTCAACAATTCAAGTCAAATATGACCACTCTGATACCAACATGATCCATGATCTTTTCATTGATGTTACTTATAAAGAATTGTATTAAATGCGCATAAATTAAAGTGTACCTTAAATAAGGAAAAGATCAATAATGAAGAGACATAAGCATCAAATCTGAACACAAAAAACTTGATAACGGAGTTCATCCCCGGTGGACTATGTCTCCGAGTCCTGCTCTTAAATGGGTAGGCATTTTTATTAACTCAAAAAAATAATTTGGAAAAATACATAAGTATACATCATTCTGGAGTTAATCTGCACAAGCTTTGCTCAGATCAGAAAAAAAAAAACAACACCACTGAATTCGTGTCTTCGAATTACCCAAAAATTACTGTCTCCACGCCTTGATCTAAGTCTGACACTTCCAGGCCCCTGAGGAAATTCACTTCGGTTTCCATGCCTACACCTGCAATTAATTCATGGGAATCTATCTCGAAAAACATGCCCTGTCCGTACGATCACGCCTTGGTCTAAACCTTATACCTGGCAAAAACACAACATTTAAGTAAATAAGGGGGTGAACTTTACCAAGTCACACCCCAACCCAAACAGTTGGCGGACTTGGCAAAGGCAGAGGTGATAGGGTAGATCACAAGATCGAACCCACGAGCCTCCCGTTTTTAGCATATGGTTTCAACGTTATATATATATGGCTTGGCTTTGGCAGAGAATTTGGCGGATTGGGTTAAAATGGCAGAGCCTTTGGCGGATGTGGTTAAGTCTCGTGGTATGGTTTATATCCCGACCAGATTTGGCAGAATCCTATCAAACTTGACAGAATGGGGGTTGGCGCTAGCCAACCCCACCAATTTTTGGAAATCCATATGCTCGACATCCTTATGCACTTGGATGCTGCCATGTGGAAGCCCATGATTGGGCCATGTGGTGACCTTTCATTGGCCCACGTCACCACTCCTTTCACAGTCACTGCCACATCACCCTACTCCGTCAACTTGCCACATCACCTGACAAGTGGTTGTATGGTATGCCACGTGGATGTACGGACTCCCACGTGGCTATATGGACTGCCATGTGGTACCTTTTCATTGGTCTACAGAATTGCCCAAAAAGTCCAAAAATGAGTGACACGTGGCAACCTCTGGTGCTGACACATCACCATGTTGACATCATCATGACACATGTCATTCTCTGCGTGTGCCACATATACTGTACGGACAATGACATCATCCATACTGGTGCTGAAGTCATCAGTACAGATGCTAATTCAACCCTGCTGACTAGGCTAGGTTGACCAAAACTTTGACTGCGAATATCTTTTGATCTGTAACTCCGTTTGACGAGTTGTTTACGTCATTGGAAATCTTGCGACATGCTATTCGCGATGATGCCAATTTCATCGAGTTTTGAGGACTTTGAAAGTCTTATATGGATCCTTTTTGGATCAGTTTCACCAACGAAGTTCCATGTCTTAACATTATTGTGATGGATGTGAAGAGGAGTAACTGGACCCATGGTCCACTAGAGCTCTAAGGGCTTGTCCCGTTATGTTTCCTCCTCAGTTTCCCGGTGCCCAGTTGGGTATGGTTTTGGGAAGGGTTCCGTTCTATTTTCCTTGCGAGTGTTTGAGAGGAAGGAGGTTTAGGGCACGTTCCTATGACATCAGGATGACGTAGTTGAGCCACAATCCATTCAATTTTTCCTATAGAAAGTTGACAGGTGTCAACACCTAAGTGGGTGGATCAAGGAATGGACCCATGGATTTTATGTGCCCTTTAGCCCAGGGTTAGATCCCAGTCATCGAATTTGGGGGGTCGATAGATATTGGTCATTGATGTCTTAGAAAATATCAGGAGAGAGTCATCACCTCGAAGAACCGGATCACCAGATGAGTGAAGACCTGTTGCAAGGATCTTAGCGAAACCTGGGGTTCCGGTGCCTGGTGGGTGTGTGTTCCTAGTTGGGGTATGGTTTCGAGGAATGGTAAACCAATTAAATGGAAACTTGGAAGCTATTTCATTGTGTCAAATGTGGGGATCCACCGGATCTCGATGCCCAGTTAGGCATATAACCACCTCCAAGTCTTATCGATGGTTGTGCAATGTGCTTGTCGTCTATTGGTTGAAATGTGCCACGATGGAGGATTACGTGTCCTGACATATCAACGCCCAAGTAGTGCCACATTGGACGATATGGGTGGTGGAGGTCCAAATGGGTTCCACGTGGACATGATGTGGTTTTTTGTGGAAAAGGCTTGAAAAACTTAAAAATGCCATAAATTTTGATTCTAAACTCCGTTTTGAGCATGGTTACAATCATCAGAAAGCTCTTGAAGAGTAATATTGGATTATGAGACCAGAATTGGATTTAGAGGGGTGATTAAGAAATGTGGTTTGAGAAAATAAAAGAGGAAACTTGTACATCCCACCAGCCAAAGAGGGTTTAGGGGTTGGGTGTGTGACAACTAAATTCCACTTCCTAAACGTGAGATTTAAATTATTTTTATAAAAATTAAAAAAAATCAAAATTAACATGTAGGCTATTGCATTAACCTCTCTACTACTCTTGATAGGCATCTGCATAATTATTTGCATAATCTGTATCCGTGGTTATGAAAGTTATTACGTCGATAGGCTTACACTTATTGGAAATGGTGAGATTTAATAGGATTTTAATCACAAATTCTATTTTAATGGACACGATTTCATATGCTCTGAATATTCTTCATCGTCTTAATAAATGAAGGGCCATGATTTCAACCATTAACTTCCTTGCATGAAAAAACATGTCCATTTGTCATTAAAAAGGGTGATTAGCATAATAATGGCAGATCAAATTATTAATTCCAACTTTAATAACTGCTCTTGGGTTTTTACTATGAGTGGTGCACGTTTAGGGATTTTTACTATGTCTATTTTAAGTTTCTTACTATGTTTCTTTACCACATGTTGGTGGGATGTGTGGGCCGATTTATGGGAATACCACCTCCTTTAGGACAACTCTTTCGTTCCATCTCCGAGACATTTCTCTTACGCATGGGTTTAGATTTCATAAGTTGTCTTTCTGTATCGCAACATTCACTATTCATGTGTTGTTTGACCGATAATATTAGTGGAGATGAAGAGTGAGTAGAATCAATCGATACCTATTGATGTTCACCAGCTGTGAGTTAGCAACTGTGCTAGTTATAGCTCGATCTAGAAAATTGAAATACTCCATTTTAGCGAGTCAATATCCTTCTTTCCCAGGAAGGGGAAATTTAGTCTATTTGGTTTCCTCTTCCTAGAAATATTTTTACAAGAGAAATCCTTTCAAATTTTGATCTCTTTAGGCCATAAAGTGTATGATTCACCATATGTCCATCATCACATGTGCGTTGATGATCGAGAAGGGTATATCCATCACCATATGTCCACTGGTGCATGGATGATGAGACATGTTGCAGCCATAGCCACCTATCAAACGCTGGCCATAGTCTCATGCAAAATATTGAGATATCTGAATCAGATGGATGGGATTCTGGCTGGGCTCCATTCACTGGTCCAACCTACCCTGAAATGGCCCACACATTCAATAACCCAACCTGTCCTAAAATGGCCCACACACTAACATTCTTATCATTCTTATTATCATGAGAGGAATATCTAGAACCTGGAATGATCATCAGGATTTCTGGATCAATCACATTGAAGTTATAAACTTACCAAGTGAAAAAATTTCTACAACATTGGAGGATAACACACCAGCAGGGCTCCAAACTGATATGGATGTTTTTTCAAGAAGACTATTGATAGATATATGTATATATATTTTGATCATCGTTGTCACTATTTACTTATATGCTAAGAGTGAGAGTTATATTCATATAGTAGTATTCTACGATGTTGTTAGCTAGTTAGTGAAAGGATTTTTATTTTTTTTATGTTTAATGGATGCCATATTTGTGTTTTTGTTTTCCATTATTTTAGCTATTTAATTTGAAGCACCATGTAATTATATCACTTGTATACCAGGATGTCTGGATGCAAAAGCGATTAAATAACACCCTGTAAATTAAACTACCAATCCTTGTGAGCCAAACTGTTATGTATCTATAGTACTAACTCATTTGGAAAACCCATCAATGGGTTGCTTGTAATCCAGAGATGGACGAAGTGCAAAACACACTACATCTTGTTAATTGTTATTTATACATTTCCCAGTCTGTGAAGGCCCCTGCTAGGCTCACCGTCACCATGATACTCAAAAGACCTGCTTAAGAAGAAGTTGGCGAGCATGTCCAAAGAATAAGATTTAAATTAGTTTTTATCTAGTAAACTACAACTCTACTAAGGTAGAGGGAAAAAGTTGAGCAACAACCTATGCATGAAGCACAACTTGTCCCATTCCATCATATTGTAATTTAACTCCCCTATACATTTTAAGAGAGTGATAGTAATTGATATTGGATTAGTCTGAAAGTTGGGCTAGACTCGAAGGAGTGTTCACTGTAAGACCTACTTGACAAGAGGATAAAGTTGAGAGAAAGGTGATATATATCTATCTATATATATATATATATATATATATATATATATATATATATATATATATATATATATATATATATATATATAATTCACATTGATAGTACTATTCTCTTATCTTTGATTATGAGTGAAGTGAATCATCCATTAGAAATGATGGAAAATATAGATTCTAACACAGTGTTATATATATAATTCACATTGACAGTATTGTTATCTTCTTCATTAAGAGTGGTTATATATAATTCACATTGACAATATTGTTATTTTATTCATTAAGAGTGGTTTCACTTCTCTGACCATGAGTGAGTGACGTGTTCATTACAAATGTTGGAAAATATAAATCAAACAATAATACCCATAAAACTTCACTAGCAAGCCAAGTCAAGTTTGACATCAATTGATTTCTATTTCCATGTAGTGGTCAATATACTATTCCTGGATGCCCTTGCTGGAATTGTTTTTTCTTACACCAACACTTCTTTGGATATATCCCAATCTGGAAATAGACAAAATGACCTACAATACAATTTTCCTTTTTAGCATTTTACACTGAATACTTTCAAAATAAATGGATTAAAATGGTTCCAACTCTGTAATTGCAATTTAAGATTCGTATGTCTTCTTGGTCAATTGGTTGGAAAGATTCCCTTGATATAAAAATGGAGAGTTTTACATTGCAAGAAAAAGCTATGGAGGTACATTAAATTCCTTGACTATAATAATCCCTTGTATTTATTTTTCATTCAGTCATGTATTCAATACTCATTCATGGGTTAAAATGTTTGTGTTCCTGTCTCATTTATCTTGGAATTCATTTTCATTTTCTTGTTTGTTCATGGTGAAATAATTGTCGCAAATTCACACCGAGATTAAGTTTGGAATCTTCATATTTATGGGTTGGAAGTTAAATAAAAAAACTCATGGTGAATTTCTCTTAATGTGCTTCTGCAAGTTTCAAAGAAAGAACCAAAAACCATAGAATTTATTTCCTATTTTTGAATTTAGTCTTTTCAGGGGTTTTATCAAAAGTCCCAAAGAGATCAGATGCAAAATAATTGAATTAAAAAATAAGATGTGGATTCGGTAAGCAATACTTGCGTGCCTTTGTGTCTTTTGTTTGGTGTTTTTGTGGAGCTTTGAGACTAATTTTGTGACATTTGTGAATACAGGAAAATATTTTCATCGAGGAGTTTTTTTGATAGACAGAAGAAAGTTTCAACGATTGCAAGTTGTTTATTAATAAATAAAACATGTTAATAGATATAACCCTTCTAATCTAGTAAATTAGATTTAATAAACAAATGCAAAACTAAAACATATATATATATATATATATATATATATATATATATATATATATATATATATATATATATATATATATA
>JASDQU010735829.1:300572-312350 GCA_032191745.1 Picea mariana | reverse complement strand
TAAATAACACCCTATAAATTAAACTACCAATCCTTGTGAGCCAAACTGTTATGTATCTATAGTACTAACTCATTTGGAAAACCCATCAATGGGCTGCTTGTAATCCAGAGATGGACCGAGTGCAAAACACACTACATCTTGTTAATTTTTATTTATACATTTCCCAGTCTGTGCATGCCCCTGCTAGGTTCATCGTCACCATGATACTCAAAAGACCTGCTTAAGAAGAAGTTGGCGAGCATGTCCAAAGAATAAGATTTAAATTAGTTTTTATCTAGTAAACTACAACTCTACTAAGATAGAGGAAAAACGTTGAGCAACAACCTATGCATGAAGCACAACTTGTCCCATTCCATCATACTGTAATTTAACTCCCCTATACATTTTAAGGGAGTGATAGTAATTGATACTGGATTAGTCTGAAAGTTGGGCTAGACTCGAAGGAGTGTTCACTGTAAGACCTACTCGACAAGAGGATAAAGTTGAGAGAAATGTGTAATCACATTGATAGTACTGTTCTCTTATCTTTGATTATGAGTGAAGTGAATCATCCATTAGAAATGTTGGAAAATATAGATTCTAACACAGTGTTGTATATATAATTCACATTGACAGTATTGTTATCTTCTTCATTAAGAGTGGTTATATATAATTCACATTGACAGTATTGTTATTTTCTTCATTAAGAGTGGTTTCACTTCTCTGACCATGAGTGAGTGACGTGTTCATTACAAATGTTGGAAAATATAAATCAAACAATAATACCCATAAAACTTCACTAGCAAGCCAAGTCAAGTTTGACATCAATTGATTTCTATTTCCATGTAGTGGTCAATATACTATTCCTAGATGCCCTTGCTGGAATTGTTTTTTCTTACACCAACACTTCTTTGAATATATCCCAATCTGGAAATAGACAAAATTACCTACAATACAATTTTCCTTTTTAGCATTTTACACTGAATACTTTCAAAATAAATGGATTAAAATGGTTCCAACTCTGTGATTGCAATTTAAGATTCATATGTCTTCTTGGTCAATTGGTTGGAAAGATTCCCTTGATATAAAAATAGAGAGTTTTACATTGCAAGAAAAAGCTATGGAGGTACATTAAATTCCTTGACTATAATAATCCCTTGTATTTATTTTTCATTCAATCATGTATTCAATACTCATTCATGGGTTCATGGGTTAAAATGTTTGTGTTCCTGTCTCATTTATCTTGGAATTCATTTTCATTTTCTTGTTTGTTCATGGTGAAATAATTGTCGCAAATTCACCCCGAGATTAAGTTTGGAATCTTAATATTTATGGGTTGGAAGTTAAATCTAAAAACTCAAGGTGAATTTCTCTTAATATGCTTCTGCAAGTTTCAAAGAAAGAACAAAAAACCATAGAATTTATTTCCTATTTTTGAATTTAGTCTTTTCAGGGGTTTTGTCAAAAGTCCCAAAGAGATTAGATGAAAAATAATTGAATTAAAAAAGAAGATGTGGATTTGGTAAGCAAGACTTGCGTGCCTTTGTGTCTTTTGTTTGGTGTTTTTTTGGAGCTTTGAGACTAATTTTGTGACATTTGTGAATACAGGAAAATATTCTCATCGAGGAGTTTTTGGATAGACAGAAGAAAGTTTCAACGATTGTAAGTTGTTTATTAATAAATAAAACATGTTAATAGATATAACCCTTCTAATCTAATAAATTAGATTTAATATACAAATATATATAATCTAAGAATCACCTAGTTATTTGTCTTTTTCGTTGGTAAAAAAACTAGTCATATACTGCTAATGTCATATATTTACTTTGTCCACAAGTGTTTTCTCTCCTTCATTGAAAAATATCAACGATTTACACCAGTAATATCATGCAATTATTTTGATATGTTCTTGTTGACGCTTGAATCCATTAGGACCAAAACGACAACCTCACGAGGATGCAAATCCTCCTGTGTTTTTATAGAGGTGGTACTCCTCTGTTCGAGATTTGTAAAATGTGGGACTTTTATGAGAAGTTTGTCAACCGAAAGTAAAATAGATATAACAAAAAATGAAAAATATTTTTATTTTTCTTTTAAAAGAGAGTTCATGAGAATGGATCAGGAAACACACACACATTCATACATTTAAAGCAAATAAACAAAATTCCTCACATCCATCATAGTAGGGATAAAGATTTATGATCACATAAAAACTAAAAGAAAATGATTTGCATGCATAAGAGAACTTTGACAGAGTAATACATGGGAAACTCAAATGGAGATAACAATAGATCAACCTCAAATACTTTATATTCAGAAAAACCTGGGTGACAAAGTACAGTCGAGATTGTTCCCAAAATAGCTCTCTTGGAATTTCTAAAAAATATATAGTTCAATACATATTCTTTGAAATTAAAATGTGTTTGTCATAATGAATGAGATTGGGGCTCCCACGGACCATAAATAAAATATGTATAAGAATGAAGTTCATAGAAAGAAGAAAGTGGGTGGCGGAAGGCAGCAAGACCTGCAAAGAAGAAACAATAAAAAATCAGTCTTCGATTAAACCTTTCTATTTAAAGAGGTGGAGTAACTGGATGAAGAGATTGATAAAGACATAAAGATGTGATCAATATGAACTTACTATGATGGTATCTCATGGTTTGTCACTTTCTCACTGATGTTACAGGAACCGTCTCAACCATCCTTTGCCCTTCATTGGTAAGCTTGTCGAAAACCTTTTTGAACCACTCCTCGATGTAGCTCCTCATTGGAGCCACATTGATTTCATGCCAAATTTTTATATTGAAGAGTTCACCTTCCAAATCCCTTAGATCAATAGAAATGTTGCACAATGTTTCTTCAATATCTTGGTTTTTAATCGAATAATAAACTAGCCAGTTTTCCACGTCATCTTGACCATATTCAAGAATGCCATAGAATTTTTCAAATGACAACCCTTTAAAGATCTCAACTTGTTCATCAAATTATTGCTTGGTTAAAAACAACGAGTTGAGTATCAATTTCGGGTCCTGGACTTCATTGGTGTTGCCAGCTAGATCTGTCTTAGTTAGCTTCTTGAATAGTTCCTCTCTTCTAGTTATGGCTTGGCTACATGCTTGAACGATACCATTCATGTTTTTTACCTTTTCCTTCCAGCATGCATTCAGTTTTTTTATTCGGTTCGGGGAAGGGAGATCCTTCTCTCTTCTTCTCAATTCTATCATATTAGTAACTTTAACACCAAATGGTACAACCACATTGAGGTAGAAACCTTGCTCATTTTTCAAATCTGCCTGCAGATATTCATGAAAAGCATGTGCTCTTGTTTCAAAAGAGACCATACTCTTTGAAATATCCCAAGCCTCTATTATTAATTCCATTCTTTTCTTTATATTATTTTCCAAATATCCTTGGGCTGATGTGAGAAGGATTTATGATCCTTTTCACTTTGTCTTAAATGTGGTAGGACCGATCATTGCTAAAGGGATAGAAAGCATTGAAAGGGGCATTAGAGCTCCCTCCAATTCTTTGATTCGGTCCTTTAACCTAACATTCTTCACTTCAAGGCCATAAATAGAGTTGTCTAGGGAATATCCATTTGCTCGGTGCATATGGGAAATTTGGGAAGGCTACATGTTCTGTAGGTTAATCTCTGAGTGAGATTTCCCCTTCTTTTTATTTACATCTCTTTTCTCAATAATCAAATTTTTAGATTCCCTATCAAAAACAACACTCTGAAATGCAAAAGACTCTTCTTCGTCGAAGGTCTCGGTCCCAATTATTTCCATCTGAGGGTTCTGGTGAGCATTGTTCTGTAGCTAGTTTTCATTGGGGAACACTCTGTCAATGTCAATTTATAGTTCCATATCCTCGAGGGAGAGATTTTGGATATCACTTTCTCCCCGAGGTCCCTCCTCTTCTTGCACAATTTTTTTTTCGTTTCTTCCTCACAAGAAGTTTATGAGAACTTTCAATTTTTTTGGGAGGGTTCTTAACTCCTCCTCCGCTTGAAGAACTGTGAGTGATTTTCTTACTTGGGTAGGCCATTGGAGCGCTGCTCCGAGATGTTGTACTCTTTGGCGTGATAGTCGGGGATTGGGAACTTTTCTCACCCAAACCTTTTCCTCTCTTCTTGTACGACTCATTGGTGTTGAGTATTGTCTCCAATTCTCCGGTGTCACAAGAAGGAGTGCCTGAGGCATTATCTCCATATTCATTCAGAATAGTGTTGATAAAATAATTGTTGAAACCGACATCCAATAGATGTTCTACAAAAATACCATTAGGGTAGAACCCTTTTACTTTTTCAGCATATTTTAAATTGAGGCTATGGAAGTGGCCCGTGAATTCAACAATCTTGTTCATATTCCTGAATATGAAATCCCCGACTTTACAAGGCAGATGTATGAATTGATTTTTTCTCTTTCATGGAAAAAATGCAACCAGTAGGTGTACTGCCTTTCTATCTCAGCAACAAACATTCTGTCAGATATGTGACATGTAAGGAAGGAAGGATTTTCTTTCGATCCAAAATTCCTTATAACGTTATAATTTTCCATTTGTTCTAGTGTCCCCTTCCTATCCAGAAACTTAATCGCCTGGTCAGACATCCAAAGAGTGTTTTTTTCAAACATAAATTCTTTTAAAACTGAGAAAAAATCATTAAAGAATTCATAAAAATGTTGGGAGGCCTTGTGCCTCCACAATGATTGATACCAGAAAGTTATTGGGTCGAACTCACAGTTTACCTTCTTGCAGACAGATAATCTTGGGAACTGACAACAATGCGCTATCGCAAAGACAAAATAAGATGACATGAAAAGTTTCTTATCCTTCTTGTATCATGCCAATTGGGAAGAGATTTCAATGGAAATCAACTTACCCCAATCGAAGATGGCCTGTTCCTTGGCCTTAAAATAAAGAATGTAAAGAATCATCCGAGAGATGCTGGCCATGGTTTCTTGTCCTGTTATCCTCATAAAAATCCATGCAATTTCCCGGAAGGGATTTTTAAATGTGCCAACCTGCAATGTTGTGATGTCCTCGGGGATGACCGTTGGGTTCTCTAGGAATTCAGGTAAGAGGTCGAGTCCATTGTCATGATTTTTTAAGAACTCCCTGTAATCTTCACCTTTGAAGGTGAGCGTTGGCTCGGGGAGCCTCAACATCTTACAAAAAACCTGAGGTGACATAGAAAAAGGGGAATGGCCCTACAACTGGATGATCCACTGGATTGTAATGTATCTCTCAGTGCACCAAGTGACCAACTCCTTACAATCAAAAACTTCTAGGACACACCTTGTGCGCACAATTCCAGACATCCAAATTATTTCCTTCTGGGCAAAAGGGGATGAATAATAGGAATATGCCCTGGACCACTGAAAAATATGATCCTCGCGTCCAAAAATATTTAGTGTATCTCCACAGAACTGTTGTCGACTTGCTGCCATAATTTGACGAGAATATTCCCTTGCTCCAAATTATGTTAGGAATGAACACTGGTGGGGGGTAATATAATCCTCCGTAAATCATGTTTAATGCGCTTTATTAGGAGGTCTCCTCGAGCCTTTCACTTATTAAATACCATCCCTTCGAACCTGTATGGTAAGTTATTAGAATTAAAATCATAGTAAATGTGCATTGGGAAAGACACGAGGGTGGCGGGGACAGGCGGGGGAAATATGTGACTTAATATTTTTTGTGAATTGAGGAACCCGCTAACCCGAGAGCCTACAATGACATTAGGCATGAAATTGGCTAAGTGTGGGACAACGTGGAGGTCAGATGGATTTATGTCGGCAGAATGAAAATTAGGCAAGTCGGGGATTTAGGGGATCGAAATGTAGATCACAAAACACTTTGGTACAATATGTATCTCACGGAACACAAGAACATGAAAGCTTGATCCCGTCAACTCGGGAACTCACGATCATAAAATCAGCTAAGTATGGAACATCACGGCGGTCGGTCAGACTCGTGAAGTGAAGTTGTAGATGAATGTGAGAAAATGTAATTCCACCAACCCGGGAACCCACAGTCTAAAATGAGACTAAGTGTTATAACTAGAAAGGGATAGTAAGAGGGAAAAAAAAAAGAAGGGAAAAACGGGTAAGTGTAGAAGGGGGCAAATAAAGGGAGAAACGAAATCGAGAAAATAGAAAAGGGGAGGGAATTTTTTGGAAGCAAGAAATGACCTCAATAACAGGCTCCAAGTGTGGGATGATGATCCCCTGTGGGTTGTCAAGAATCCATAATCTCTTATGACCAGGTGTTTCCTCCCATTGGGATATGGAGTCAGATTAAGAATATACAAACTAGAAATAAAATTATGTACAATGAGAATGAAAAGTGCTAGGAGAAGAAACCTTTCAGATGTTTCCCGTTGACAAGAAGAATTAACCTTTTTCCTTTCATATCTTGGAGCATATATGAGTTGAAGCCCAATATATTTTTGACGACATAGAGTTCGATCCATAGTGCTTCGAACTTCATGTGCATGGATGGATTTTCCTTGGATTTGTTCCAAAGCAGTAGCGGTTCTCCCTTTTGAAAGTTATTTATAGTAATGCTTTGATCAAAATACTTTTTGACGATCTATTGT
Source organism: Picea mariana (assembly GCA_032191745.1). NCBI lineage: Eukaryota > Viridiplantae > Streptophyta > Pinopsida > Pinales > Pinaceae > Picea > Picea mariana. Next base: position 305,767 of record JASDQU010735829.1, on the reverse strand, counting down.
CTCTGAGAAGTTTGGTTTAGGGCTTTGCTTCGTTCCTCCTCCAACTTTAGCAATTGATTGATCCTTTTCTGAGTAGGAAAAATTTATTTTGTATCTTCAGTATTAACCACAGAGATCAATGCATTAAGCTCGAGGTTAATTGGTATTTTTGCCTCTTTCCCATAGACCAATAGATACATAGTCAAACCGGTACTATCTTTCAAGGTTGTCCTACTTTCCCATAATGCTTCTGTCAACTTCAGGTGCCAATTTCTCAGGTTGCCATCAACATTTTTCTTCAATATCTGCACAAGTGTTTTGTTTGTGGATTCATCAAGGCCATTTCCTGATGGATAATAATTCAAAGACTAACCCATAATTATTCCATATTTTCCACAAAACTCCGTGAATTTTGACCCAATGAATATCGAACCGTTGTGTGTGATAAATTTATCAGGAACACCAAACCTTGACAAAATGTTGTCTTTGAGGAATCCAATCAATTCTTCAACATCATCCTTCTTCAACGCCATCAATTCTGCCCATTTTGTGAAATAATCAGTAGTTGTTAGAATGTACATGTGCCCTTTGCTATATTTCGGATTAATCGGCCCAACAACATAAATTCCCCATTGGGAAAATGGTTGTTCCACCACAATCGACTGCAGAGGCATCGCACCTTTCTTCATTTTTCCTAAGAATTGTTGGCATGACAAACATATCCTTATTGCGGTGTATGAGTCCCTAAAGATTGACATCCAATAGAATCTCGCTTTGATTATTTTGTGAGCAGTTGTAGTGGGTGCAAATTGTCCACTGCATATTCCTTCATGAAATTATTTGATCAGTGGTGGAGCTTGATTCTCAATGACACATCTCAAAAATATACCATCAAAATTCCTTCTGAAAAGTATATCAACAATCAATACATATTGGTTCGCCTTCATCTTGAGTGTCCTTTTCTATTTGGAACTCATTGTAACAAGGAATTGCTCAGATCTTAAATAAAATATGATATCTCCGTACCATTATGAATCAACTAATGGTTCCCCAATTGATATTGAAATCATTCCATCAACTGAATCCCCATTCGCCATAAGCTTGCATAATCCTTGTCCTTTTATTTCCTTCAACGATTTGATCTCAATATCATACTCTTGAATTTTCGCTAACTAGTTGGCCCATTTTCCTTCCTTCAACTGTTGATTTAGGAGCATCTTGACGGGTGACGAGGGGACCTAGGAAATAACATGAGAGTTTAGTATATAAGTCCGAAAGTGTGCCACATCTTTTACGAGGGCCAAAGCATGTTTCTCGAATTCTGAATACCTCAAATCATAGTCATGTAAAGTTTTTCTCATAAAACTTATGGGAAGCTCTTCTCCGTTGCTATTTTTCTGAGTGAGGATGGACGCGACAACTGCTTCTATAGAAAATGAATAGATAATAAAATCCTTTTGAAAATATGGACTGATGAGGACGAGAGCGATGGTGATGGACCCCTTGATATTTTTGAATTCTTCCTGAGTATATGTTTTCCACTCGAACCTCTGTTCTTTTTCAACAATAAATTGATGGGTTTTATGATTCTTTCCTAATCATGAACAAATCTTCAAACAAAATTAATTTTCCTGAAGAATGACTGGACTCCCTTTTTTAATGTTAGGGGGTTGAGTTCATTCATCACTTTAACTCTTTCTGGCTCAATGTAAATCCCTTCCTTACATACAATGTGGCCCAACAACTTACCTTGAGTCACAACAAACAAGAATTTCTTCGAGTTGAGAGAGACGTCGTATGATCTACATATTTCAAAGAATTTTCTTACATGATGGATGTGATCCTCCCTTTTGCTTGAATGCACTGTCAAGTCATGTTGGTAGTTTTCCATGAAATTTCCTATCAGTCCATTGAACACATGATCCATTGCTCTTTGGAACTTAGTGTATGCATATGTCTCCCATGGTGTGATAAATGTTGTTTTTTCTCTATCTTTCTCGACAACTAAAACTTGATTATATCCAGAGAAACCATCCAAAATAGACATGCATGCCGACCCCATGACTTGCTGCAAGAGAAAATCCATGTTGGCCAATAGAAAATTATCTTTTATGATCGCTTCGTTAAGATCTCTGAAGCCGATGCACATTTGGATTTCCCCGGTCTTCTTCTTGACAATCACTGGATTTGAAAGCCAGTCTGAATGTATGATGGGATAAATTATCCATGCTTTCTTCAACTTTTCCAACTCAATTTTTACCAGAGGCTTCAGGTTGGGATTCATCATTCTTATTTTTTGTTTCACTGGTTTGGCTTCTTCTCTCAAAGGAACGACATGTTGGAATATCATTTTTTCATAATCCTTTCAGTCGTCATAAGTCCAAGCAAACACATAAATATTCCTTGAATAAGGAAACATATTGATCAACTTCTTCGGGGGTGCAATCGAATCCCAAATTGACATATTACGAGGACTGGTCTGTTCCAATATTGACTTTTCTTATCTCTTGTGCCTTTCGCACTGAAACTTCTTCACAAAGATTCTTGGCATGATCGTCTTTTGTGAAAAAATATTCAACGTGTATGCAGTCTTTGGGGACGAAAATCACTTTATCATCTTCTTCATCATCATCATTTAACAAAAATTTCTCCAATTATTCATCATTGTCAAACACTTGCAAGTAATCAATATTATCGGGCACAGATGGCCTAAAGGCCCTTTCCACCTAGAAATATGTTTTGCTCAGGATATCATCTGGATTTGATAATGAAGCTGCCAAATCTAGCGAATCAGACTTATGGTTCTTATCCCTTGGAACGAAAGCAATATTGAAAGAGCTGAAAGATTCCATCAGTTCATTAACTCTTTTGAAATACAATTTTAGTCTTTCCTTTTTTATTTTGTATTTTTGGGTAACTTGGTTGATGACCAACTCTGAATCTCCAGTCACAGTAAGATGTTCTATTTTCATTCCTTGTACGAGGATCAGCCCATGGATTAAAGCTTCGTATTCTGACTTTTTATTTGTGCATGGAAACTCCAGTCTTACAACATGAGGATGCGTCGTCTTATCTGGGCTTACGAGAACAATCCCAACTCCGTTGCCTGATTTAGATCATGTTCCATCAAATGACATTCTCCATTAACCTTCAAATACACATTATGGGACCTCCAACTCTTGAACTCATTCTAGGTTTTTGTTTTGCTCCATGTCCAAGATAACATAGTTTCTGATCCCGATGTCTATGTAGTATTCCATTAACTCATTATCCTTCTTCTTGAAGGAGAAAGGTTTTTTGGGATCTCAGGGTACTTTAATTATTGCTCCCTCCTTTCCTGGTAGCATCATACAACTACCATCATTGATTATATATCCACCAATCATGGAGCTCCAATCTCTTCCCAACACAACCCCATGTGCTAGAGGTAGATCTACCACAATAATATTAAAAACCACGATGATATGGGGAGATGTGGTAATCCATGCATAGAAATCCTTGATTTCTCTGTATGCAGACACTTTTCTTGAATTGATGGCATATAAGGTCTCACCAGCTTCATAATATTTAGTGCAACTCATGCCCAATGCTTCCATGACCGCGAGTGACATTATATTATTTGTCGCACCAGTATCAACTAAACAATTATGTAATGCAACATTGTGGTTTTCAATTGAGATGTAGAAGGGTGGAATTTTACCTCTCAGCTTAGCAGTCGACGGGCTCTTGTTATGTTTTGGAGTGGTAACGAAAAATTTAATTCTTCTCGATGGATCATCCAACAATTTCAAGATATTATTCCTTTGCTCAGAAATCTTCACCACTTCTGTAAAAGGAAAGGTTATCTGATGCAGCCCCACTTCTCCCCTATGGATTGCGTGACCTCTCAATATAGGATCATTCAATAACTGGAGTTAGATAGAATCTTTGGGCCTCTGTTAGACACACAAAACCTTATCCACATGCCTCTAATTTCTTCCCCGTACTTGAAACAATGAAAGAGGATCTTTGAGATACCACAGAATCCCCAGAGGGACCCTGTGCCAAGCTATGCACCAAATCTGTTTACACTCAATGATTTCAGGCCTTCTTAATCCACCTGGTGCAGGTCCATGCTGACCCAAACCCCTCGGGCGCTTTCTCTAGCTTCCCGTGCCTTAAATATCAAACCTCAGGATTTATCCCCTTTTCTCCAGCGGAAACAACATGTGACCGCGGACTATGACCAGGTGCCTACTCAAACGGTGCTTTAGAGCTCTGGGCTCCGAGCATTTTCACCTTACAATACGGCCAATTCTTCTAGAGTGAATGTTATCCAAAACCATAGAAACATGATCAAAAGTCCTCGTTCCTCCAACCTCTACTCCTACCGAATATAGAACCAACGAAGTGTTGATCGAACACCACATGCTCATCTTGATATACAGTCGAGATCGTCCTTTGACTCAACTTTGGGCGACTTGCAGTCAATGCTCCACTTCCTCCTTTTTTCGGAGTGTCAATCCTTCGAAGTGTCAGACCTTTCGCCATGTTTCCCCTAGTGATCAACGACCAGGATCTATTTTGGACTTCGGGCTTCGGGGATTTTCGAAGCACCAATATTCAATTCCTATGAAGTTCACCATCCACCATCACGTGTCCCTCCGAATGATGGATGGTCCCGATCCACTTCGGGACTTCGATGAGTCCGCTCTCCTGTGCACTTTAAAAGGGGTTAAATCCCATGTTACTCACCTAGATCGGATGAGTGTCTATCCACGTACCCAAATCCAATGAATGGGATCTGTCTTTCTTTTACATGCACTCCTCCTGGTGTCTAGATGTGGGATTCGACGATCTATATTTATCCTTTGCAACTGATCTGAAGAAAACTGTTACTCCTCCTCCTGAGCTTTGGATTTCTCCCGAATTGGGAAAAATTGAAAGTATCCCGAAACTAAGGCCTTCGAATATTCTCCTATGGACATAACTATTGGGACTCGACTTGTACTTCTCCTTCTGATCTTTGAGAATTGCAATAAGTCCATATTCGGTGCACACCTTGCACTATCTCTTCTGAGCTTTTGTCAATGTAACTTGACCTCGGCTCTGGTGCCTCCTTGCACTCTGCATGCAGACTTGCACTGTCTTTTCCATTTGAGCCTATAAAGGTCCTTGACCTCCGCTCACTGTGTAGGGTCACCGTGCACACTTTCACTATCCTTCCCGAGCCTTGC
>JASDQU010735829.1:270943-300552 GCA_032191745.1 Picea mariana | reverse complement strand
GGATGGACGCGACAACTGCTTCTGTAGAAAATGAATAGATAATAAAATCCTTTTGAAAATATGGACTGATGAGGACGAGAGCATTGGTGATGGACCGCTTGATCTTTTTGAATGCTTCATGAGTATCTGTTTTCCACTCGAACCTCTGTTCTTTTTCAACAATAAATTGATGGGTTTTATGATTCTTTCATAATTAGGAACAAATCTTTGAACAAAATTAATTTTCCCAAAGAATGACTGGACTCCATTTTTTTATGTCAAGGGGTTCAGTTTATTAATCACTTTAACTCTTTCTGGCTCAATGTAAATCCCTTCCTTGCATACAATGTGGCCCAACAACTTACCTTGAGTCACAACAAACAAGCATTTCTTCGAGTTGAGAGAGACGTCGTATGATCTACATATTTCAAAGAATTTTCTTAAATGATGGATGTGATCCTCCCTTTTGCTTGAATGCACTGTCAAGTCATGTTGGTAGTTTTCCATGAAATTTTCTATCAGTCCGTTGAACGCATGATCCATGGCTCTTTGGAACTTGGTGTATGCATATGTCTCCCATGGTGTGATAAATGTTGTTTTTTCTCTATCTTTCTCTACAACTAAAACTTGATTATATCCAGAGAAACCATCCAACATAGACATGCATGTCGACCCCATGACTTGCTGCAGGAGAAAATCCATGTTGGCCAATAGAAAATTATCTTTTATGATCGCTTTGTTAAGATCTCTGAAGTCGACACACATTCGGATTTCCCTAGTCTTCTTCTTGACAATCACTAGATTTGAAATCCAGTCTGAATGTCTAATGGGATAAATTATCCACGCTTTCTTCAACTTTTCCAACTCAATTTTTACCAGAGGCTTCAGCTTGGGATTCATCATTCTTATTTTTTGTTTCACTGGTTTGGCTTCTTCTCTCAAAGGAACGACATGCTGGAATATCGTTTTGTCATAAGCCTTTCAGTCGTCATAAGTCCAAGCAAACACATAAAATATTCCTTGAATAAGGAAACATATTGATCAACTTCTTTGGGGGTGCAATCGAATCCCAAATTGACATATTTCAGGGACTGGTCTGTTCCAATATTGATTTTTCTTATCTCTTGTGCCTTTCGTACTGAAACTTCTTCACAAAGATTCTTGGCATGATCGTCTTTTGTGAAAAAATATTCAGCTTGTATGTAGTCTTTGGGGACGAAAATCTCTTTATCATCTTCTTCATCATCATCGTTTAACAAAAATTTCTCCAATTGTTCAACATTGTCAAACACTTGCAAGTACTCAATATTATCGGGCACAGATGACCTAAAGGCCCTTTCCACCTAGAAATATGTTTTGCTTAGGATATCATCTGGATTTGATAATGAAGCTGCCAAATCTAGCGAATTGACCTTATGGTTCTTATCCCTTGAAACAAAAGAAATATTGAAATAGTTGAAAGATTCCATCAGTTCATTAACTCTTTTGAAATACAATTTTAGTCTTTCCTTTTTCATTTTGTGTTTTTGGGTAACCTGGTTGATGACCAACTCTGAATCTCCAGTCACAATAAGATGTTCTATTTTCATTCCTTGTGCGAGGATCAGCCCCTGGATTAAAGCTTCGTATTCTGACTTTTTATTTGTGCATGGAAACTCCAGTCTTACAGCATGAGGATGCGTCGTCTTATCTGGGCTTACAAGAGCAATCCCAACTCCATTCCCTAATTTAGATCATGTTCCATCAAATGACATTCTCCATTAACCTTCAAATACACATTATTGGACCTCCAACTCTTGAACTCATTCTAGGTTTTCGTTTTGCTCCATGTCCAAGATAACATAGTTTATGATCCCGATGTCTATGTAGTCTTCCATTAATTGATTATCCTTCTTCTTAAAGGAGAAAGGTTTTCTGGGCTCTCAAGGTACTTTAATTATTGCTCCCTCCTTTCCTGGTAGAATCATACAACTACCATCATTCATTATATATCCACCAATCATGGAGCTCCAATCTCTTCCCAACATAACCCCATGTGCTGGAGGTAGATCTACCACAATAATATTAAAAACCGCGATGATATAGGGAGATGCGGTAATCCATGCATAGAAATCCTTGATTTCTCTGTATGCCGACACTTTTTTTGAATCGATGGCATATACGCTCTCACCAGTTTCATAATATTTAGTGCAACTCATGCCCAATGCTTCCATGACCGTGAGTGACATTATATTATTTGTCGCACCAGTATCAACTAAACAATTATGTAATGCAACATTGTTGTTTTCAATTGAGATGTAGAAGGGTGGAATTTTACCTCTCAGCTTAGCAGTTGACGGGCTCTGGTTCTATTTTGGAGTGGTAACGACAACTTTCATTCTTTCTGATGGATCATCCAACAATTTCAAGATATTGTTCCTTTGCTGAGGAATCTTCACCACTTCTGTAAAAGGCAACGTTGTCTGATGCAACCCCCCTTCTCCCCTATGGGTTGCGCGACCTCCTGATATAGGATCATTCAATAACTAGAGTCAGATAGAATCTTCGGGCCTCTACTAGACACACAGAACCTTATCCACATGCCTCTAATTTCTTCCCCATACTCGAAACAATGAACGAGGATCTTTGAGATACCACAGAATCCTCGGAGGGACCCTATGCCAAGCTATGGGCCAAATCTATTTACACTAGATGATTTCAGACCTTCTTAATCCACTTGGTGTAGGTCCATGCTGGCCCGAACCCCTCGGGTGGTTTCTCTAGCTTCCCGTGCCTTGAATATCAAACCTCAGGATTTATCCCCTTTTCTCTGGCGGCAACGACATGTGACCACGGACTATGAATAGGTGCCTACTCAAAGGGTGCTTCAGAGCTCTGGGCTCTGGGCATTTTCACCTTACACTGTGGCCAATTCTTCCAGAGTGAATGTTCTCCAAAACCATAGAAACAGGATCAACGGTCCTCATTCCTCCAACCTCTACTACTACCGAATAGAGAACCAACAAAGTGATGATTGAACGCCACGTGCTCATCTTGATATACAGTCAATATCGTCCTTTGAATCAACTTTGGGCAACTTGCAGTCAATGCTCCGCTTCCTCCTTTTTTCGGAGTGTCAATTCTTCGAAGTGACAGACCTTTCGCCACATTTCCCCTGGTGATCAATGACCAGGATCTATTTCGGACTTTAGGCTTCGGGGATTTTTGAAGCACCAATATTCAATTCCTCTGAAGTTCACCATCCACCGTCACGTGTCCCTCCGAATGATGGATGGTCCCGATCCACTTCGGGACTTCGACGAGTCCACTCTCCTGTGCACTTTAAAAGGGGTTAAATCCCATGTTACTCATCTAGATCGGATGAGTGTCTATCCACGCAGCCAAATCCCATGACTGGGATCTATATTTCTTTTACGTGCACTCCTCCTGGTGTCTGGACATGGGATTCGATAGTCTATATTTATCCTTTGCAGCTGATCTGAAGAAAATTGTTACTCCTCCTCTTGAGCTTTGGATTTCTCCCGAATTGGGAAAAATTGAAAGTATCCCAAAACCAAGGCCTTCGAATATTCTTTTGTGGACTTGACTATCAGGTCTTGACTTGTACTTCTCCTTCTGATCTTTGAGACTTGGAATAAGTCTGTCTCTGGCGCACACCTTGTGCTATCCCTTCTGAGCTTTTGCCAATGTAACTTGACCTCGGCTCTAGTGCCTTCTTGCACTCTGTGTGCAAACTTGCACTGTCTTTCCCATTTGAGCCTATAAAGGTCCTTGACCTCCGCTCACTGTGTAGGGTCACCATTCACACTTGCACTATCCTTCCTGAGCCTTGAAGTTTCTCATCTTTCCAAGGGACTCAACCCTTCTACTTCCCTTCAAAGGATTTTTTGGTGCCCTCCTAGCAATTCAATGCTCTTCCTCTTGAGCTCCTGAACTTGGAGAAAGTCCCCACTTCTGCGCACTCCTTTCACTTTTCTGAGCCTTCAGATGACTTCAAAATTTCAACACTTTGTCTAAGTGTAGGCCTAGTGCACTCCTTGCACAAGTCTTCCTCCTAAATCCTAGACTCTCTCAGGTTCACTGTTACACTCCTTGCATATGCTCAATGCACACTTGTAGAGATTCTTCCCCCAGAATGTTCAACAAATTTGGTTCCTTCAACTTCTCCAACAATCCAGAATGTGTTGGTCATGTGCATCCATTGCACAACTTCACTCCTTGAGTCCTGAATTCTGAGAATTTGCTCGCACACTCCTTGCGCTCTCTGTAAAAACTTGCACTCAATTATCCTCCGAGTCTTAACGTTATGGTGTGCCCTCTTGGAAAAATTTCTCCCAAAACTTGAAATGGAGTTCTCGCACACTCCTTAAACTTGCTAAATGCACTTCTTGAAGAGCCCTTTTCTTCAGAGTGTTCAACAACTCTGAAGTAGTTTCTCCTTCCACAGGTTTCCAGAGTGTTCAGTAACTCTGGGATGTCCTCCTTTACACTTATCTTTTCTGAAATCGAAACAGATTTCACCTATGCACACTTGCACCTGCTCAATGCCTGTCTGGCAGAAATCTCAGAGTATTCAACAACTTTGTCTCATGTTCCTTCTCTTCACAGTTCTTCTCCAATGTGTTCAACAACATTGAGGCTCCTCTCTGAGTCTGTAGATGTTCTGGTGTGCCCACCTGGCACGTTCTCCTCTGAACTTAAAGAAGAGTTCAAATACACACTCCTTGTGTTGGCTCACAGAGTTTCCAATACTCTGTCATGAACTCCTTTCATTTAGCCTAAAGAACCCAAAACAATTCAAAAAACACATAGACAAAGAATTATGTCTATCCCTGCAGATGGAAACCTATCATACTATCTACAACATATGCACATAAACACACACATAACATTCATTAAACACAGGACCTCATAAACAATGAAATCTATTCATTTGTATTAATGGATAAATGTTAATTACAATGTGTCAGCTCAGACTGCAACATAGACTAAACTCTCTCCTTGATTACAATGATTTACAATATACTTTCAACAACTCTCAACTACTTTCAACAACCTCTACTAGGCATACGTTACAAAGGTTTATACAAGAGGGGCTCAATGATCTTTCCCTCTAAGCTACCTTAGTGACATCCTATCACAATTAAAACACACATCTACTAAGGCTTATTACAATGAATGAACATTTACTTTCTTAGATCTGAGGCGATGCTCACGATCTGTACAACTCAAGACTATTAAAGGAAACCTCATCTACTTCATGTTTAAAGGAATGAATCGGCTCTATTCAATCCTTACAAGATTTAATCGCTTTTAATTACATTGAATTTTAAATTTCAAGGGTAAAATGAGAGGGTTGGCACCTCTCCCCTTATTAAATGTGCATTGATGTGATGGAATGTTGGTGCTTTGCTGAGGTGGAAAGGATGCTCCTGCATCATACTCCACTGCTGGGAGAATCATGAGCTCCTGCTCATGGATCCCTCTGATCCATTGTTGAAATCCTCCTGGATCCCAAACTTTCCCTTGGAGATGTCCTCCTGATCCTCTGTTTTGTTGTTGTTGTCACTTCCCTGCTTCTCTTGCGGGTCCTCTTCTGTCCAACCTCTTCTTGCTGATAATGTCTTATGCTGACCTCAACATCATCTCTTATGGATGGCTCCTCCTTTCATGCAGATGACCCTGTTGCTTCTCCTCATGCTGATAAAAGGGAAGATCATATTGATATCCCATGTCGCTTTCATCTCACGTGGCCTTGACTTGCCACTCTGCTGCAGAATCCAATTATGTAGTCTCATCACTGAGTTGTTACTCAGCTTCCTCCTCTGACAGATTAGCTTCTGCCAGTTCTCCTGCTGGTGCACTCCCAACTTCTTCTAGTTGTTCCCCATACTGGTATTCTCCTTCATCTGTTTCCAACTTAGCCTGTTGGATGTGCCAACATTTCACTATCACACTTTTCTCCAAGGATTCCAGTTCTTTGTACAACTAAGAAAATTCCATGCTGTCTGCTTCCTCTTCTGCTACAGGATTCAATGTTGCAATCATCTCTTGTCCAGCTTCCTGCCTGAAATTTCTGAGCAATTCCTCTTAATGCTCTTCTTCTTATGCTACTGCTTGGGAAGATTTTGATGCCTGCTCCTTCTCCTCTTTTATGACATCCACAACTGGCTTTCCTTCTGTTGCTGCATCTGCAACACATACTCTGGCCTCAACTGGGATGCTTGGAAGGAATATATGAATTCCCCCAATGATCAGAATGCATTTATGATCCTCCTATGTCAGCATTCTTTCCTAATATGAACTCTCAACTGAGTTCATGAGACTTTCATATAATCTCCTCTCCTCTCCCTTTCCCACCTAGAAATCTGAGACTTCTCCTCTGCCCTCCTAGGAGTCTATGAGATCAAGTGATCTCATTTCATTTCTCGCCTGGTAATTTGAAATTTCACCACTTCCCTCCCGAAAGTTTATGAGATCCTCCATTGATCTCAACTCATTGCCCACCTTGAAATCTGATAGCTCATTGTTTCCCTCCTGACATTCTACGAGATCTCTGCTTGATCTCTTCTCCTCATCACTAAGGTTCTATCTAGTCTCTGGTTCATAGATGCAAACCATCTCCTCTGTGCTACTGAGGGTTTCAATTTCCCTCATCCACCTCCTCAACACCTGTTGCAGCCTTCTGGCCAACAATTTTTGAACATGCCATCTTGCTCTCTGCTTCATGGGCCACTAATACCTCCAATTTAACTGTTCCTCTTGCTACATATTCAACATTAGCCTCTGATCTCTTCTCTGATTTCCTCAAGATCTTTATCCATTTTTGCCTTGATTTTCTACTGGCTGTCCTTTTCCTTGCCTTGACCATACTTACGGACTTCAATATCCATTCTCTCCTCTGCCTTCAGCCCACTTGGATGTCTGTTGTCCATTTTTCAACTAAGAGTATCTACAAATTCTCTTACATCCCACCTGGCTATCTACTTGACTGTTGCACACTTGAAAGCAATCACACACAGAGCATCCACATTCTACCTTCCTTCACCTGCTGTCTATAGGCGAAATTTAAACCTCTACTACTACTTGGTGTTGTCAGACTATATCTTATTTCCTTTGTCTTTTGTCTGCAAGCAATTTTCAGCTCTGATACTACTTGATGGTATCATACATAACCTTTTGCTAGGCTCTGATACCACTTGATGCAACCCCCCTTCTCCCATAGGGGTTGTGTGACCTCTCGATCTAGGATCGTTCAATAATTGGAGTCGGATCGACTCTTCGAGCCTCTGCTAGACCCACAAAACCTTATCCATAGGCCTCTAATTTCTTTCATGTACTCGAAACAACGAACGAGGATCTTCGAGATACCACAAAATCCCCTGAGGGACCCTGTGCCAAGCTATGGGAAAAATTTGTTTACACCCGACGATTTCAGGCCTTCTTAATCTACCTGGTGCAGGTTTGTGCTGAACCGAACCCCTCGGGTGCTTTCTCTAGCTTCTCGTGCCTTAAATATCAAACCTCGGGCTTTAGCCCATTTTCTTTGGTGGCAACGACATGTGACCGCAGACTATGACCAGGCGCCTACTCAAAGGGAGCTTCGGAGCTCCAGGCTCTGGGATTTTTCACCTTACACTGTGACCAATTCTTTCAAAGTGAATATTATTTGAAACCATGGAAACAATATCAACAATTCTCATTCCCCCAACCTCTGATCCTCCCAAATAGCGAACCAACGAAGTGTTGATCGAACGCCACATGCTCGTCTCGATCTATGGTCTAGATCTTCCTGTGACTCCACTTTGGGCAACTTGTCGTCAATGCCATGCTTCCTCCTTTTTCCAAAGTGTCAATCCTCTGAAGTGATAGACCTTCTGCCATGTGTCCCCTAGTGATCAACGACCAGGATCTATTTTGGACTTAGGGCTTCATATATTTTTGAAGCACCAAAGTTCAATTCCTCTGAAGTTCACCATCCACTGCCACACGTCCCTTCGAATGATGGATGGTCCTGATCCACTTCGGGACTTCGACGATTCCACTCTCCTATGCACTTTACAAGGGGTTAGAGCCTATGCTACTCACTTGGATCAGACGACTGTCGATCCACACACCCAGATCCAACGACTGGGATCTATCTTTCTTCTGCGCGCGCTCCTCTTGGTGTCTGGACGTGGGATTCAACGGTCCATATTTTTCCTTTGCAGATGATCTGAAAACAATTGTTTCTCCTCCTCCTGAGCTTTGGATTTCTCCCAAATTGATAAAAATTGCAAGTATCCCAAGACTACAGCCTCGAATCTTCTCCTACAAACCCAACTATTGGGTCTCGAATTTTACTTCTCATTATGAGATTTGAGACTTGGAATAAGTCTGTATCTAGCGCACACCTTGCGATATCCCTTCTGAGATTTTTCCAATGTAACTTGACCTCGCCTCTGGTGCCTCCTTGCACTCTGCGTGAAAACTTGCATTGTCTTTCCCATTTGAACCTGTAAAGGTCCTTGACCTCTGCTCGTTGTGCATGGTCACCGTGCACACTTGCACTATCCTTCCCGAGCCTTGCAGTTGCTCGAATTTCCAAGGGACTCAACCCTTCTGCTTCCCTTCAAAGGATTTTTTGGTGCCCTCCTGGAAACTCGATGCTCTTCCTCTTGATCTTTTGAACTTGGAGCAATTCCACACTTATGTGCACTCCTTGCGCTCGACTGAGCCTTCAGACAGAACACTTTGTCTAAGTGTTGGCTTGGTGCACTCCTTGCATAGGTATTCCTCCTGAATCTTGGACTCTCTCAGGTTCACTGATACACTCCTTACATCCTCTCAATGCACACTTTCAGAGCTTCTTCCCCTAGAGTATTCAACAACTCTGGTTCCTTCAACTTCTCCAACACTTCAGAACATGTTGGTCCTGTGAATTCTTTGCACAAATTCACTCCTTGAGTCCTGAATTCTGAGAATTTGCTCGCGCATTCCTTGTGCTCTCTGTGCAAAATTTCACTCAATTCTCCTCTGAGTGTTAACCTTATGGTGTTCCCTATTGGAAACCTTTCTCCCAGAACTTGAAATGGATTTCTCGTGCACCCCTTGCACCTTCTCAATGCACTTCTTGTAGATCCCTTTTCTTCAGAGTGTTCAACAACTCTGAAGTAGTTTCTCCTTCCACAGGTTTCCAGAGTGGTTAGTAACTCTGGGGTTTCCTCCCTGACACTTATCTTTTCTGAACTTGAAACAAAGTTCACCTGTGCACACTTGCAGCTGCTCAATGCCCGCCTAGCAGAAATCTCAGAGTATTCAACAACTTTGTCTCATGTTCCTTCTCTGCACAGTTCTTCTCCAAGGTGTTCAACAACCTTGAGGCTCCTCTCTGAGTCTATAGATTTTCTGGTGCGCCCACCTAGCACGTTCTCCTCTGAAATCGAAGCAGAGTTCATATACACACTCCTTGCATTGGCTCATAGAGTTTCCAATAATTTGTCATGCACTCCTTGCATTTATCCTAAAGAACCTAGAACGATTCAACAATCACATAGACAAATAATTGTGTCTATCCATGCAGATGGAAACCTATCATACACATCTACAACATATGCACATAAAAAACACATAACATTCATTAAACAAAGGAACTCATAAATAGTGAAATCTGTTCATTTGTATTAATATCTAAATGTTAATTACAATGTGTGAGCTCGGACTGCAACAAAGTCTCGACTCTCTCCTTGCTTACAATGATTTACAATCTACTTTCAACATCTCTCAACTACTTTCAGCAACCTCTACTGGGAATACGTTACAAAGCTTTATACAAGAGGGGCTCGATGAACTTTCCATCCAAGCTACCTTAGTGACATCCTATCACAATTAAAACACCTATATACTGATGCTTATTACAATGAATGGACATTTCCTTTCTCATATCCGAGGCGATGCTCACGATATGTACAACTCAATCTTATTAAAGGGAAATTCATATATTGTCTGGAAAAAGGCATGAATCGGCTCTATTCAAGCCTTAAAACATTTAATCGCTTCTAATTACATTGAATTTTAAATTTCAAGGGTAAAATGAGAGGGCTGACACCTCTGCCCTTCTTAAATGCGCGTCGATATGTTGGAATGTTGGCGCTTTGCTAAGGTGGAAAGGATGCTCCTGCATCATTATTCTCAATTTACTTAAGTCCTCCATGACATTGTACACCATTTGAGTTGAGCTTGTCGCCATTGGTTTCCTTGTGGTTCCAACTGTCACCTTCTCATTCGACACTTTTTCATTGGATTTTTATTTTTCTTTTTCCTTTTGTTTTTCTTTGTCGGAGTCGCCTTTATTCTTTGGTCTATTTACAAATCCTCTTGTCTGGGAGATGTTTTCTTGCGAGTTAGGATCGTCAATTCCCTCTCCATTTATGTACATGGACGCCTCACATCCATCCATCCGCACTGTCTCAGAGCATTCATCAGGTAAGTAATAACCTTCCTGCTCGGTTAATTGCTTGTCACATACATCATCCAAAACAACCGCATTTGGAGTGGGTTGTCTGGGAACCCTTGGTTTTGGTGGATCTTCAGCATTCTCGAATCTGACTCTATTTTCGGGGGGATGGTTCCTCCTTTTTTTAGGAATTGGCATTCTTGGGTTTGACATATAATTATCTCCCCTTCTCAGCCTGATTATTTCATTCTGCATCTATTTTATGGTTCTATTCATCTGCACAATCTCAATTCTCTGCTTTGTTTCCTGTGTTGCCATAGGGTCAACTTTTACGTTAGGTATGGTTCCCTTAAAAAATCCTCCTCCTGCCATTTGACTCTGAGTTTTTCGAGGTTTAAACTCTTCATTTCTTCTCAAGCTAGAAGCTCCTTGATTATCAATATTCAATGCTCCCATTTGTCTTTGTACTCTTCCCAATATAATTTCAGGGTCGACGCTCGTTTCAATCATAATTTGTTCCATCCCAGTATTCTTAGTCATTTCTTCCTCCAGAGTATCCATCTGGGATGTTCTAATGGCATATTTCACATTCAGGGGCATTGCTTTCTTATAGAAACCGAGAACGACCGGGTCATTTGGTATTTTGTCTTCTGGGATTCATTCTTCCTTAACCCAATCTGGGTGAAGTCTGTGAGGAGGGTATGGTATGAAATTGGGGTGGAAAACATATTTAGGAACATAACTTTGAGGTAATTAAATGAGCGAATGGATCTACTGGGAAATGTTGTATACCATTCATAAGCTCTTTCTGATAAAGTTTGCAAAAATAACCTCACCATGACATCATCATGCTCAACTCGGTGGAAGTCACAAACATCAAGAAATAAATGCAAATGCCTCTTTGCATCGATCATCCCATCTCCAGAAAATTCCTTCAAGATGCCCTTAGGGAGAACTGGGAGTTTGTGTTGTTCACCCATGATATTAAGAGGGGAATCTCTCACCCTCCTTCTATTTCCAAACCCTGGGATTCCTTGGTTTCTTGCAACATCTCTTTCACCTCCTTGTATCTCCTCGTGATGTTCGATTTAGGGTTGTTCATCTCTTGCCACCATTTTTTAGGAGGTTTCAGAATCAGACCTCTCACTTCTAGGGACAAAGAGTTTTTTACTTTTACTCTGTGTTATGGAATAATTCTAGATTGAAGGTTAACAAGGTCAAGGGACTAATTCTTGTGTTGCTCTAGCCAATCTTTGATTTATTCGATATTGTCGTTCTTCTCTCCTTTGCCTTCAGAGAATTTCTCTTTCTTCTTCTTGGACTAAGATTCGCCAAGACCCTTCTAACTCCTCTTGAGTCTGAGCTGTTGATATTACCAGATTATATAAATGGTGCAAAATACTTCGTTGATTATTCAGTCCAATTTCTATATGGGGTTGGTTACCCTAGGGTAAAGTCATATATTTCTTTCAAAACGCTGGGCCAGGTTCCGAATTTTCAGTTCATGTCCCCAGTATGATCGCCAAAAATGTTGATGCTTGAATGCGTTTAGACCAAAAAGACAACCTCACGAGGATGCAAATCCTCCTGCGTTTTTATAGAGGTGGTACTCCCCTATTCAAGATTTGTAAAATGTGGGACTTTTATGAGAAGTCCATCAATAGAAAGTAAAATAGATATAACATAAAATGAAAAATAATTTTATTTTTCTTTTAAAAGAGAGTTCCTGAGAATGGACCAGGAAACACACACACATTCATACTTTTAAAGAAACTAAACAAAATTCCTCACATCCATCATAGTAGGGCTAACGATTTCTGATCACATAAAAACTAAAAGAAAATGATCTGCATGCATAAGAGAAATTTGATAGAGTAATGCATGGGAAGCTCAAATGGAGATAACGATAGATCAACCTCAAATACTTTATATTCAAAAAAAATTGGGTTACAAAGTACAATCGAGATTTTTCCTAAAATAACTCTCTTGGAATTTCTAAAAAATATATAGTTCAATACATATTCTCTGAAATTAAAATGTGTTTGTCATAATGAATGGGATTGGGGCTCCCTTTGATGATAAAGCAAATATGTATAAGAATTAATTTCGTAGAAAGAAGAAAATGGGCGACAGAAGGAAGCAAGACCTGGAAGGAAGAAAAAAGAAAATATCAGTCTTCGGTTAAACCTTTCTATTTAAAGAGGTGGATTAACTGGATGAAGAGATTGATAGAGACAAAAATATGTGATCAATACGAACTTACTATGATGGTATCTCATGGTTTGTCACTTGCTCAATGATGTCCTTTTATGGATTTCCTCAACGGTTACAGGAACCGTCTCAACCGTCCTTTTCCTTTCATTAGTAAACTTGTCGACAACCTTTTTGAACAACTCCTCGATGTAGCTCCTCATTGACACTACATTGATTTCATGCCGTATTTTTATATTGAAGAGTTCACCTTCCAAGTCCCTTAGATCAATAGAAATGTTGAGCAATGCTTCTTAAATATCTTGGTTTTTAATCGAATAATAAACTAGCCAGTTTTCCACATCATCTTCACCATATTCAAGAATGCCATAGAATTTTTCAAATGACAAGCCTTTAAAGATATCAACCGGTTCGTCAAATTATTGCTTGGTTAAAAACAACAAGTTGAGTATCAATTTCAGGTCTTAGACTTAGTTGGTGTTGTCAGCTAGATCTATCTCAATTATCTTCTTGAATAGTTCATGTCTTCTAGTTATGGTCTGGCTACATGCTTGAACGATACCATTCAGGGTTTTTACCTTTTCCTTCTAGCATGCGTTCAGTTGTTTTATTCGGTTCGGGGAAGGGAGATCCTACTCTCTTATTCTCAATTCCATCATATTAGTAACTTTAACACCAAATGGTACAACCGTATCGAGGTAGAAACCTTGCTCATTTTTCAAATCTACTTGCAGATATTCATCAAAAGCATCTACTCTTGTTCCAAAAGAGACCATACTCTTTGACATCTCCCAAGCCTCTGTTATTAATTCCATTCTTTTCTTTATAATATTTTCCTCATATCCTCGGGTTGATGTGAAAAGGCTTGCTAATCCTTTTAACTTTTTCGTAGATGTGGTA
This sequence comes from Picea mariana, assembly GCA_032191745.1. Classification (NCBI taxonomy): domain Eukaryota; kingdom Viridiplantae; phylum Streptophyta; class Pinopsida; order Pinales; family Pinaceae; genus Picea; species Picea mariana. The sequence continues at coordinate 287,027 of JASDQU010735829.1, read as the reverse complement.
GGACCGATCATTGTTAAAGGGCTAGTAGGCATTGGAAGGGGCATCAGAGATCCCTCAAATTCTTTGATTCACTCCTTTAACCTGACATTATCCGCTTCAAGGCCATCAATAGAGTTGTCTAGGGAATCTATAGTTTCTCAGTGTATCTAGGAAATTTGGGAAGGCCGCATGTTTCGTAGGTTAATCTCTGAGCGAGATTTCCCCTTCTTATTCTTTACATATCTTTTCTCAATAATCAAATTTTTAGATTCACTGCAAAAAACAACGCTCTGAAATGAAAAAGACTCTTCTTCATAGAAGGTCTCGGTCCCAATTATTTCCATCTGAGGGTTCTAGTGAGCAATTTTCTCTACTTCGTCGTCACTGGGGAACACTTTCTCAATGTCAATTTCTAGTTCCATATCCTTAAGGGAGAGATCGTGGATATCACTTTCTCCTTGAGGTCCCTCCTCTTCTTGCACAATGCTTTTTCATTTCTTCCTCATGGGAAGTTTATGAGAACTTTCACTTTTTCCGGAAGGAGGGTTCTTATCTCCTCCTCTGCCTGAAGAACTGTGGGTGACTTTCTTACTTGGGTATATCATTGGAGCGCTGCTCCGAGATGTTGTACTCTTTGGCGTGACACTCGGGGATTGGGCACTTTTCTCACCCATACCTTTTCCTCTCTGCTTGTACGAATCATTGATGTTGAGTATTGTCTCATGGTTGTCGGCGTCACAAGCAGGAGTGTCTAAGGCATTATCTCCATCTTCATTTAGAATAGTGTTGATAAAATAATTTCTACAACTAACAACCAATAGATGTTCTACAAAAATACCACTAGGGTTGAACCCTTTTACTTTTTCAACATATTTTAAATTGAGGCTATGGAAGTGGCCCGCGAATTCATCAATATTGTTCATATTCCTAAATATGAAATCCCCGACTTTCCAGGTTAGAGGTATGAATTGCTTTTTTCTCTTTTCATGGAAAAAATGAAACCAATAGGTGTACTGACTTGCTATCTCAACAACAAACATTCTGTCAGATATGTGACATGGAAGGGAGGAAGGATTTTTTTTGGATCCAAAAATCCTTATAACATTATAATTTTCCATTTGTTCTAGTGTCCCCTTCCTATCCATGAACTTACTCGCCTGGTCAGACATTCGGTGAGCATTTTTTTCAAACAACAATTCTCTAAAAACTGAGACAAAATCATTAAAGACTTCATAAAAATGTTGGGAGGCCTTGTGCATCCACAATGATTGATACTAGAAGGTTACTGGGTCAAAACCACAATTTACCTTCTTGCAGAAATATAATCTTGGGAACTGACATCAATGCGCTATCACAAAGACCAAATAAGATGACATAAAAAATTTCTTATCCTTCTTGTATTGCTCCAATTAGGAAGAGATTTCAATGGAAATCAACTTACCCCAATCGAAGATGGCATGTTCCTTGACCGTAAAATAAAGAATGTAAAGAATCATCTGAGAGATTCTGGTCGTGGTTTCCTATCCCGTTATCCTCGTAAAAAGCCATGCAATTTCTCGGAAGGGATTTTTAAATGCACCAACCTGCAATCTTGTGATGTCCTCGGGGATGGCCGCTGAGTTATCTAGGAATTCAAGTAAGAGGTCGATTCCATTGTCATGTTTTTTTAAGAACTCCCTGCAATCTTCACCGTTGAAGGTGAGCGTTGGCTCGGGGAGCCTCAACATATTACGGAAAACCTAAGGTGACAGAGAAACATGGGAATGGTCCCGCAACTGGATGATCCACTGGATTTGAATGTATTTCTCAGCGCACTAGGTGACTAACTCCTTACAATCAAAAACTTCTGGGACACACCCTGCATGTGCAATTCTAGACGTCCAGATTATTTCCTTCGAGGCATAAGGGGATGAATAATAGAAATATGCCCTGGACCACTAAAAACTCTGATCCTTGCGTCTGAAAATATTTTGTGTATCTCCACACAATTATTGTCAAGTTGTTGCCATAAGTTGACAAGAACATTCTCTTGCTCCAAATTATGTTAGGAATGAAAGTTGGTGGGGGATAATATAATCATTCGTAAATCCTATTTAATGTGCTTTAATAGGAGGTCTCCTCAAGCCTTTCTCTTATTAATGACCATCCCTTCGAACCTGTATGGTAAGTTATTAGCATTAAAATCATAGTAAATGTGCATTGGGAAAGACACGAGGGTGGCGGGGATGGGAGGGGGCAATATGTGACTTGAGATTTTTTGTGAACCCGGGAACCTACGAACTCGAGAGCCCGCAATGATATGAGGCATGAAATTGGCTAAGTGTGGAACGACGCGGCGGTCATATGGATTCATGTAGGTAGAATGACACGTAGGCAGTTCTGGGAGTCAGGGGATCGAAATGTAGATAATGGAACTCTTTGGTACAATATGTCCATCATAGAACACATAAACATGAAATATTGATCCTATCATCCTGAGAACTCACGATCGTAAAATCGGCTAAGTATGGAACAACACGACAGTCGGTCGGACTCGTGAAGTGAAGTTGTAGATGGAGGTGAAAACATGTAAGTCCTCCAACCCAGAAACCCACAGTCTAAAATGTGACTAAGTCTTATAACTAGAAAGGGATAGTAAGAGGGGAAAAAAGAAAAAGGGAAAAATGGGTAAGTGTAAAAGGGGGCAAAGAAAGGAATAAATGAAATCGGGAAAATAGAAAAGGAGAGGGAATTTTTTGGAAGCAGAAAATGACCTCAACAATTATGTTATTGGTTTTTCTACGGTGTTTTCTTTTCTATCAAGGCTTTTCCTAATCAGGCCTACAAAGTGTGCATTTAGTTTATCAAACATGTATTTATGCCTGCCTGTCTTCAACATGCTTGGACGATATATCCCCCAATTATCAATCCATGAATTGAACACATATTTTTAAAGTTTGGTCATTCCTCCTTTTAATTGTGTCTTTTGGAAAATTGGTCATGGTTATTCTTTTGTGTTTTCATCATTACAATAATATTTTAGTAGTTATGTTGCTTATGAAGAAAAAGAAACAAAGGTGATTATTTTCTTTTATGTACTACCACTTGCATAAAAATAAAAGAAAATCCTATATTTATGTACATATCTTCTATCCATTTTTGAGTGTGTGGGTGATCATGAAGTGAAAGAAACAAAGGTAACTCTTTTCGGGTACGTCCTACCACTTGCATAAAAATAAAACAGAATAAAACTATGGCCTAAAATTGAACTTAACTAGTTGATTTATGTATAAAGGAAGCCTTTAAAATCTCTTATCTCTTGAAGTTTTCTAAGCGGGATTCGAAACTAGTTGTTGTTTTTGTCCAATGTTTGTCTATTCTTTTTCCCTTTTTGCGAGCAAATTACAAGCTTGAAAAAGGAAAAGGCCAAAGAAAATGAAGAAATTATCAAGTGTTAAATGTCTAGAATTCTAAGAATAATTCTACTCGGCTAAAAAAACTGTAAATAAGAATAATTCTACTAGGCTAAAAAAACTATAAAAAACCTATGGAGATCAAGCATAAAGGGGGTATAAAATATGACAAAACTTACTTTAAGTTCATCAATGAAAGTTCAGATTCTCATATGAAGAATACCTTCCTTTCTTCTGGGATAGAAGAGCAAAATCAAAACACAAATGAAAATTTCAGCTTATAGCAACTCCTTGTCCTTAGGATCCATAAGAGTTATATTTCCATTCCAAATGTAACAAGCTCAACCATCTCCAACATGCATGATCATGATCTAACTAAATATCATTTGATATCAATGTAATTACATTAATTTACTACCATGATGATTTGCAATGAATTTTTACTATGTGGTGACCCTGTGTGGTCTTAGATTTGTTGAAACAAACATATGCCATCTTAATGGATGACTATGAAGAGGTATTAGGAATATGTACTTTCAACCTCAAATCTTGTCACGAGAAGAGCAAACCTTGCTATATTGGGATTATAGCAAAAAACTACATGTTGCTATATTGAAAATACTACATTGCAAAATAATGTACATGTTGTTCAAAATAATTTACATGGATTTTTTTATTTTTTTTTCCAATAATAATGTAATATTTTATTAAAAAAAATTATATTTAAAAAATCTAAATTAAAAAATAATAATAATAATAATATTTTTTTTTAAATAATTCAAAATTAAAATATATTAAAATAGATGTTTATGCAATTAATGCATTACACATGTTAAAAATGTTTGTAAAATTAATAATATAAAATTAACACATTACACCCAATAAAAATGATTACAAGCTTAACAATATTAAATTTTAATAGTTTTTAATATATATATATATTATTTTTCTTTTAATTTAAAATGTAATGCACTATTACATTTTTTAATTGTTTCATAAACACTTTAAATATTTATTTTTTACTACATACAATTAATATTTCTAAGAGGCATGTATAAGCAAATTTGTTGCTAATCTCACTTGTTTATGATAGAAATAATATATATAAGAGTATATAAAATGAGATGTATAAAATACATAATTAAATTTAGCTAAATAATTGTAAATAAAATGAAAAATTGGTTTTATGGTTCATTGTGATTTTTTTTATAAGTAAAAATAATTCATTATACATATTATCTAAACGCTTGTATTGTGTTGAATAAAAAACTCCTACTTTACCTACACTACTTTACCTACACGATGAAGAATACACATATATGTGAGAGATTAGATCCATTGAGGGAATCTTCTAGTGCTAAGGTTAGAGGAGTCCTTAGTTGTGGGTCTTATTTTTCAACCAAAATTTCTTATAAAACCTAGTTCACAAGAGTAAAATTCAAACAAACAAGGAACACAATTCAATGTAAAAGCAATCTATATCAAAAAAAAATTCCCATTTTTATTTCTAGTCATGTAGGTCGTCATCTATAGAGTCGATTTTCTTTTTCTTTTTTCTTTTTTTCTTTTTGAAGACATCAATGTATTCTTTTGTTTGGTCATGGTAGGATGTTGCTAGTTCTTACAAGTCACCTTCTTCTATATCTACGATATTTTTCTCTTCTCCATCAGAAGGGTGCGTTGGGCATCATACATTTATAGAGTGTCCTCTTCAATCTCTGCGAAATACACCTAGCTTGCCTTACCCTTTTGAGGAAGTGAGGAGAGAGTCGGGGATTCTCAAAGGGGAGGATTACATTTGTCAGTGCTTCCTATGTTCCTAAGACCAATGATGGTTCTTACACTAGTGGGTTCTCTCAAAGGGGTGAGAGGATTTGGGTGAATATTAGGCCTTGGAAGAGGAAGAAGCATGTGTTTATGTTTATATTAGTCAAGATCCAAACAACAACTTCATGAGGATATGAATCCCCCTACGTTTTTGTAGAGGTGGTACTCCTCTTTGGATGAAATGTTGGAAGGTTCTTTATATGATTCTACAATGAATGAAAGATCTCCCAACAAAGCTTGTATATACAAATGTATAATCCTTATATACAGTTATACAAATATACAACAAATCATTTAAAGAAAAGATAGGATGAAGTGTGTCAGGAAAGATTTGTGTCTACGAGGTTTTGGAGTCTCCTTTCAACATATATTCTTTCTTTATTGTAAGATAAACTGAACTTGGAATCTGTTATGACTTTTTAAAGATGAAGAAATGGATAGGTCTTCAAAAAATTTTAAATGATAACTTCATTATTACTCAAAAAATATTTTGACAGGAAATACATTTGAAATCACATGCTTTTAACTCAAGTATGAGAAATCACTAATGTAATACCCCGAAATAGTTATTTGCAGGAGGAATTTATAAAAATATCCCAATATGACAAGTTGAATAATGTCTAGAACAAAAGAACTGAAACAATTTCAACAAGGTCTCAATGACAATTACGTGAACTGAAATGAATTACATTTACTTTTTACAAGCATAGATTATGCTCCTTCAAACCTGAAATGTTACATGATGAATAAAGATTTCTAGAGAATGAACTACTTAGACCCAAATCTTCCTATTTTCCATAAATTCATGGAAGATTTGATGGAAAGAAACATAAAAGAAGCATATGCAGAGAAACAAGTTTTAGTAGGCGAGTCCACCGAATATTTGAAAGATATAGCTTTGCTTCTTGCAGACACTTCACCACTGTAGAAAATTTTGACTTCCGACCTCTTGATGGTGCCTTCTCTTGCCTTTATAAAATCTGCTTTCAATGTTCTTAAAGTAGTGAGTGTTTGTCTTTCTAGAATTTTCCATACGCTTCCTTTTTAATTAATACTTTATTGAAGTCTCATTAATGACTTATTTCATTGAAATTTGTGCCTCCAAGTGGGACCCACTTTTTATGTTTATAAAAGACATTTAATAAATTTTCAATTCCAAAACTTGAAGTTGACTTCCTTAAACAAGAGTGGATTGTGTTTTAATTTTTTAAATGTGATAGTTGATTTCTTATCCATGGAAACCAATATTAAAATGATTAAACATGAGAAGAGAGGAGAAATGAGAGGGAAATGTAATCTGAAAAAGGAGAGGGGAAGAAGGGGACACCACTTAGAAAATTTTCATTCTTCAAAGTTCTTCTTGCAATCTCTTTGTCAGACTTCTGGAAAAAATCATGAGTATCTTGGGCATACATAATCAGATTTTGATTTCGAAAAATGCATGATGAAGTTGAGACTAAGGAATATACTATGAACCGATAATCGTTTAAAATTTCTTTCTTTTGATAACAATTTTTTTTTCCAAGAGAAATACATCTAGTTGATCAAAAAGTTTGATCAACATCTGGCTCCAACAATGGGACAGTGACCCCTTGTGGGTTGCTGAGAATCTAAAATATTGGTTTGGATGCCTTCTCCATTAGGATATGGAGTTGTATTCAAAATAAATTCTTATAATTCCTCCTCCATTGGTTCATTGAATCATCTTCAAACACTCCCTCCATCTAGCAACTGCTTTATTGTGCAAAACTTTTATTGAAGAAACAAACTATGTACAAACCAAATCTTCCTACCCTATGCTACTTGAAAGAAAAAGACACTTTTCAAGTGTAAGTATACTTCCAATTGAGCCATTAAAGCATCCAACTGATCTATGGAATGAAATCTAGAATTGGGGAACATGTCAGGGATGCTATCAAGGAGTGAAAAGCATGCCCAAAGTATATTGAAGTAAGACTGAGTTGAATATGACCAAAATATGATTCCATTTCTTAGCCAACAATGCTTTGGAACCATGATTCAATATAATCAATTCTTGGTTACTCATGATTACTGTTGTATTTGGTTGGATGAGGAGTTTCCAATTTGAAAATACTTTCATATTTCTCCTTATCCCCATCCGAAATTCTTGATTCATTGGCGATATCCTGAAATAATTCTTCCTTCATGGAATGGAAATATTTCCCATCTTTGTTCTCAAGATTAATTTCTTCCACCATTTTTTCTTTCTTCCAATGCTCTTGTGACTTTTCATCATCTGTTACAACATCTTCCATATGAGTATGTTGGCTGAAATATTGTTGTGCATTTGGTGGAGGCTCCTCAATTTCATTTTTGATATTGTTGCTCGAAAGATATTCATATGGAGTATATGAGAGGCTGAAATTTTGCTCTTGTAAATTGGAATTTTCATTTTCAGCAGTATGACTCGAAGAAGAAAATTCCATTGTTTGATTAGATGTTTCTTCCAAATCATTCACTTCATTTTCTTGTGTCCACATGGGATAGGGTGAGTGGGTAGCAACATTGAAAACATTTGGGATGAAATTTTCAGCAAATGAAGTTTCCAACACATACCAACTGTTAATGATCCCAGGAAACAATGAATAAAACCATTCACGAGCATTCCCACCAAAATTTTATGCAAATAATTGTCATGTAACTTATCTTAAGTGATATTGAAAACATCACATGTGATTTTGAATATAAACAAGTGATGCTATGTATCCTCTAAAGTATTCTCGAATAATGTGGAAAAAATTTCAATAGGAATATCAAGCATTTGAACATTTACTTCTAGAAGATTTAAAGGGCTTCTATGTAGTCACCTCCTTCTTTGGGTACCTCTTCCTTTTGCTTCATCTTGTAAATCAATGGATGAGCTTGGTGGAGAAGGAAAAGTAGCTTCACAACATGAAAGCAATTCTTTGGTTGATCTGCCATGAGGATTTTTTTGAGGTTCTTGAATCTTTCCAATGGAGTTGCCAAGGATTTTAAGAGTTCTTTCAATGGAATTTCCAGGGAGTTCAACCACCCAAATATTTGATGGTTATTGTCTCTATTTTGAGGTCATTAAAATATCTCTAAATAATATTTTTATAAACCTCGTGCATCTATATCAAGTAGCAGTGTTCTTGAATTTTATTTTTGAAACTTTGAACCATGGAGACTCTGGTTCCTCAATTAGATCTGAAACATAGCCTCAGATATCTTGAAAATAAATTGTTCCTAGTATGGTCTCCAAAAATGTTGATGTTTAGATTGGTCAATATCCAAACAACAACCTCACGATGATATGAATCCCCCTACATTTTTATAGAGGTGGTGCTCCTATTTGGCTGAAATGTTGAAAGGTTATTTATATGATTAGATAATGAATGAAAGATGTCTCAACAAAGCTTGTATATACAAATGTACAATTATTATACAAAGTTATACGAATATACATCAGATCATTTAAAGAAAAGATAGGATAAAGTGTGTCAGCAAAGATTTGTCTCTACAAGGTTTTGGAGTCTCCTTTCAACATACATTCTTTCTTTCTTGTAAGATAAATTGAACTTGGAATCTGCTATGACTTTTGAAAGATGAAGAAATGGACAGGTCTTCAAAGAACTTTAAATGATAACTTCATTATTACTCAAAAAAGATTTTGATAGGCATTACATTTGAAATCACATGCTTTTAACTCAAGTCTGAGAAATCACTAATGTAATACCTCAAAATAGTTCTTTATAGGATGAATTTATAAAAACATCCCAATATGACAAGTTCAATAATGTCTAGAACAAGATAACTAAAATAATTTCAACAAGGTCTCAATGAAAATTACGTGAACTGAAAAAAATTGCATTTACTTTTTACAAGAAGAGATTATGCTCCTTTGGACCTGAAATGTTATAGCATGATTGAATATTTCTAGAAAAAGAAGTGCTCAGACCCAAATATTTTTGTTTTCCATACATTCATGGAAGATTTGATGGAAAGAAACATAAAAGAAGAAGATGTAAAGAAACAAGTTTTAGCAAGCCAGTCCACTGAATCTTGCAAAGATAGAGCTTTGCTTCTTGCATACTCTTCACCACTATAGAAACTTCTAACTGCAGACCTCTTGATGGTGCCTTCTCTTGCCTTTTTAAAATATTCTCTCGATGTTCTTGAAGTAGTTAGGGTTTTTCTTTCTAGAATTTTCCATATGCTTACATTTTAATTAATCCTTTATTGAAGTATCATTAATGACTTATGTCATTGAAATTCATGCCTCCGAGTGGGACCCACTTTATCCATTTATAAAATACATTTAATAAATTTTCAATTTCAAAACTTGAAGCCGACTTCCTTAAAAAAGAGTGGACTATGTTTTAATTTTTTGAACACGATAGTTTATTTCTTAGTTGTGGAAACCACTCTAAAAGAAATACTCATCGTCCTGTATTTCCAACGAGTCTTCCTGAGCATGATTCGAAGTCCCAGATCTCAATTTATAGCCTTAGGAAGTTGAGGTTCCAAACAAATTTACCAGCAAACCATGAAAACAAAGTTGACATTTATTTCAATTTCTAGGAGAATTATGGACAACTTAATCCCCTGAGACCTATTCCATGGTCTTCCTTGTCAAATTACCTTTCCAAAAAGGTATGATTTTTCCAAAACGGACACCTAGATCTTAAGTTATGAACTTTTGAATATCATTGTTTAGTAGCCATCCATCAAATTCGTAGATCAATCCTAGCCCTTCATTAAAATTCTCCCTTTTAAATCCCACATGCATTGTGGTGATGAGGAGTTTAATGTTTATAATGAAAACTTTTACATAGTATTCATGTGGAATAAAAGAGATTATAAATACTTTGGTGTAGCTCTCGTGCCTTAGGAAATTTAATGACTCAATGAAATTTTGATAACCTAGTCAGTGCCCTCCAGTTAACGTCCATGTCATCACCCAATCACTGCCCAATAAAACTATGAATTCTTGACACATCACGTCCAAGCACCACCCAGTCACCTTCCATGTGTCACTCATGGGTAGGTCCATGTCATTGCTACGTGTCATTAAAGGATTGGCCCACCTCACTGCCATGTGTCATTGGGGGATGGGTCCATGTTACTGCCACATGTCTCAATATGGTAGGTCCATAAAAAGGGGGAAGAAACTTAGGATAGGAAATAATATTAAAAAATAAAATGTAGGGTTTATTGAGTTACGAGAATAATGGCTAAGGAAAGGAGAGTAAGGAATGAAATAGAGAAAAATGGCTAAGTGTGGAATATGAAGACTAGAGTGGAAGAGGAAAAAATGTTTAAGTATGGAGAGGAGAGTAAATAATGAATGGTAGAAAAATGGCTAAGTACGATAAGTGAAAGGAACAAGATTAGTGAGAAAATGAAAAAATGACTAAGTAGGAGATGAGAAGAGAAGCGAAGGGAGAAGAGAGGAAAAGTGGCTAAGTATGGAGATGGGGAGGAGATGAAAAGTGTTAAAATGATTAAGTATGAGAAGATAGGAGAAATGAGAGGGAAATGTAAGCTGAAAATGAGAGGATAAGAAGGACACAACACTTAGACAAAATTTCATTCATCAAGGCTCTTCTTGCAATGTCTTTGTCTGACTTATAAACAAAATCATGACTATCTTGGGCATACAGACTCAAATTTTGATTCCAAAAAATGCATGATCAAGATGAGACCGAGGGATACACTATGCATTGATAATCATTCAAAATTTATTTTTTCTGATATCAATTTTTATTTTTATTTTTCCAAGAGCAATAAATCTAGTTGATCAATTTTTTTTATCAACAACAGAGATGGATTCCTCTAATGTGGTTTTCTTATTGATTAAATGGTGATCTTTTGTTGCTCCATTCCATAAGGTGGGTTTCCTTCGAGGTTTTTTTTACCTCCAAGTTCTCTTGGTGTAGTGGGTTTCAATGTACCATATTTTGAAGCAAGATCTACATATGAATGCAACCTACTTGTAGTTAAAGGGATGGGTGTAGGTGTAGTCATTGACTATGAGATTTATTTATGTTGGGAATCCTTCGTTAAATCCATGTTGATTAAAATACATGAGAAGGTAGTGATGTGCCTATTTTTTTGAAACATTTGAAATGACATTCGTCTATTGTATTTCCTATTTCCTTCAATGAATCAAAACCCTAGAAGTGCAAAGGGGGTTTAACAATCTTACCCAAAATGGAGCCGTGGAGAGAGTGTCCATTACCATATCAAATTTTGGGTTCCATGGCTTCATGCGGAGTCCTAATCTTCCCAAAAAACCAAGGGCATGGGTTGAAAATCTGGTCTCTATCCTCTATAAGGTCAAATTCCACAACAAAAAAACTCTTTTGCACATGGGTGGATGTAGGCTTCTTACTTGATTTCTAGTTTCCAAATTTTGGATACTCAATGATGTAAACCTATCAACTTTCCATAGATACCATTGAATATACATACCCATGCCTTCTCTTTTAAGAAATTTAACTACTCATATGCATCTTTAAACATCGTGATGCACTAAGTCAACACTTCATTTACCATTCAAACTTTAGGGGGTTGGGGATTCTCCACTGGGTTCCTAGTTAACACCACATCTTTGAAGAAGTACCCTTGTAGCACTATTGATGAGATTATAGTTTTGGGGTGGAAAATTTTTTTCTATAGCCTCAAAAAGGATGTCAAATTTATTATTAGAGGGGTCTTCTTCTTGCATTTTTCTATCGTCGACTGCTTGAGATAGCCCGAGGAGGGAGAAGACACAGAGAGGGTTGAGGTAATAGTTCCAATAGTTGTTGGGATTTTCAAGGAAGGGAAAGTCTATATAGATGAAAGGGGATTGATGGTGATTGTAGTGAATCAACCACTGTGAATTCTTTTCACAGGGCCAAGAGATTCATGGGGTAGTAGTGTAGCTAGAGTGAAACCCTCGCTATGACAAACCTTACTACATATCTCATCATCCTCTATATTGGTGGTATTTTACCATTTGTAAGAAGAACCTATTATATTACTTAATAAGATAACTGATAACTTAATTTAGACAGTAACACATATTTTAAGCTAAACTTCTTGTTATAGGAAGAAGGCATCAAATATTGAATACCTACAGTGACATTTATAAAACTTGTGATAATCCATATTTATTGTTCTTCAAATGTAAATTAATTGAGTACCTCTAAAATTGAATTCAATGATTTTTTCCATAGTAAAATCTTAGTTCAACATGTGTATGCTACTTGATCCATTCACTCAACAAGCTTCATAACTAAACCAACTATTACTATTACACGAAAAAACACAACGATGAAGAAAATTCTCAAAATTTTACGCCTAGAGGCACTTTCTATAGCTCAGTGTGAGGGAGATATGGTGAATTTTTTTTTAGATTGAAAAACTTCGAGGAAAGGTTTTCACCTCAAGTGATTTGATCCCTCTCGACCCATGATAAATCTAGAGTTAAGATGAATCTACAATGGTTATATCTAATTCTTGCTTCTAAAACAACAAAGTGAATTATCCGTACTTGAATTGGTGATGTTACTCTCGCATTCCTCCATAACCTATTTTCACCCTTTTTTTTATAGATTTTATGTTGAGCACCATATGTAAAGATGCCTCCACATGGTGTTTGATATGAAAACAAGATAAAAATTACTCCATTTGAATACAATATATCCCACTATGCACTCAGTATAGTTTATAGGATATTTTATTAGAGCTTATTGATCCTTAATGTAATTTCCATCTCAACGAATTATGGTAAGGACTTCAAAGATCTCCATTACAACAACGTGCTTAGAATACTAACTAATATCTTAATTTTTATTGTCATGTTATTTGTCATGAATCGATTGTTCACCTTCTAAGTAAAAGAGTCAATTTTCTCACCATGTGATATGTGAATGATATCCTAATTTTCAAGAATCAATGCATGAAGATCTTTGATAATCCACCATCATAACTCTCTTGACATTGAGATATCTTGTCTTTATCTTGAAGAAGTCAAATGCTTCTTTTTTATAGTTGATGATTTTGAATGTTATGTTCACAAGGATAATGTAATATCATTGATAAATGATTATATTGTACATAATAGACACAAATTGATCCATAAACTACCTTGGATATTCTAATGAACAACTCATCACAACAAATATTAAAACTATACAACAATTGCAATGAGATTATGTTCCATTAGATAGAGTTTGTTTATGATTAAGATGTAATCTTAGATAATATTACTTTCATCAAGGAAAATAGCTAAGAGAATCAGAACATAGTACAATTGTACAAATAGTACACCATAAACACCAAGATTTACCTTGGAGAAACCCATGGTGGAAAAAATTCAACGGGAAAGAAGGGTGGTGTACCTTGTTATATGTTTTTCATATTACAATTCACAATACAAAAGAAATATTGTCTCACTATGGAGAAAAATAGATGTTGTGTCCTATCATACTCTCATACTGGGTCACCTTATTCCTTTGTTTCACTTTGATATACCACTCGAATTTCTCATATATGGAACAAAAAACCATTACAAAAGAATGGAACCTCTTCTGTAACAACCCCCAGCTGAATTGAATATTATTACTACGCGAAAAACACATAAAAAATGAAAATTTTATGCTAACTAATTTTCCTGTAGCTTACTAGCTACAAATTACACACAGGTTTAACCATTATTTGGTACCATTAATTAAATGCATCTACAACATGATAAAAATGACATGAATGTCGTTTAATAACTCAACAAAACAACATATAAATCCTTTTTAAACACATAGTAGATGCACACTAATTTAACTCATAAGTATAACACATAAAACACTTATCTTTTAAAATGTTTGTGCAACCAGATACTTGGGACGGATGTTCAAGCAAACCATAGAATTGTTGTTCCAAATATCAATAGAAATTCACCCCCGAGTTGGGGCTAGCAATCCACAAAAGAGGGTTGTCTCTCACTGTCTACTCACAACTCAAAAAATCCCACATCCCACTGGTATTCTCCTATAGCTATCCCCATTTTCCACCAACTCTCCTCCTGTCGAATTTCCCAACCCAAGGAATGTACCCCTTCATTGCTCTCAGTGCATCGGGAATCCCATTCATTTATCAGGGTCTCTTTGGAATAGGTAACTAGGAATCTATCTACTGGGAAACTCAAGGGATCTCGTTGCTGGGAAAACTACCAGGAAAAATAGTAGCAATTACTTGTTATTATAGTGAAAATCACACAAGAGTTCACTCTTCAGAACTGAAAACTTGTCTCTTCATTATTCTACTCCAACAATGCTCCATAATTCTCCCTCCATGGTTGTTCTAGCTCCAAGCTCTTCTTTTCTTCTCTCTGCTGGCAGTTCATGAAAAAACATTGACTGTCTAAAACCGTTGTAACTCCCCATATAGATTTTTCCTCTCTTGGACTTACTTGATTTACTTTCACTCTTCCCCAAACTAATTGTACTCAACCACCATACTCCCAATAACTATGGTATGTGACTTCTCACACCCACTCTCTTACATGTATTCAATTATTGGCTTTGGAGACACTCAATCATAAATTAGAAGGTTGATATAACAATAGTTATTTTAGGAAGTGGTTTGAATTAATATACATGGGTAATTCCCCCTTGGACCCCTCTTAGAAATTCTCTTATACCCTCCCCTCTCTTGTGGATTAATCCAGCCCCCATCTCTATCCATATCCTCCAACAACTGACATCACATTTTATTATTAAAATTTAGAAATACAATTTGCATATACATCACTTGGATATGGACACACATTATATCTACATTAAGAATTAATTAAAATGGGGATTATAGTGGGGGGCGTTACATTTCCCCTCACCTACAATTGTGTGTTTTCCTCGGTGCATACTATGTCGATATACATGCACAAATTTACATAATAATACTAAGAAATAAAAATTCTGCAGTTTTACAACTCCATCAATAGTTCCAATCAAGATCTCATGTTTCAATCTGCTAGCCCAATGAATGTACCCCCTTCACTGCTCTCAGTCCATCGGGATGTACCATTATTTTATCAGGGACCCCAACATAGGTTGGATAGAACTTTGAGGTGTGGTTCTGGAACTCTAGTTGCTCAAAATGGAGTCTTGCATTCTTATATTTTGTTTACTTCAAAATTGTCAAAAATTTGTGGGTATTCTTCCTGCATATTTTCTTTGTGCTCCCATGTAGCATATTCAGTACTGTAGCAGTTCCATTGAACCTTTACCAGCCCTATGGATTTTTTCCTGAGAAATTTGACTTTCCAATCCAGGTTGCCTACTGGTTCCACTTGGAAATCTCCTTCGTGTTCCACCTGGATCAAAGTCTAATCAATTATGTGGTTAGGGTCAGGAACATATTTCTTTAATAATGACACGTGAAATAAATTATGCACTCTCATGGATGCAGGAAATGCTAGCATGTATGCAACTAGCCCTATCTTTTCTAATATTTTAAAATGTCCACAATATCTTGTTGCCAACTTTGGGAAACTTCTTAATCTTAGCGAATATCTGTTTTGTTTCACTTTCAAAAATACATGTTCACCCACTTTAAAATCTATGAAAACCCTATTATTGTCTGCATAACTTTTTTTCCTATCCTGGGCAGCCTTAAAATTCTGCTTGATCTTTGCCATTTTCTCTTCCATTTCCTTCAATAAATATGGCCCAATAACTGTTTTGTTTGCTGGATTATCCCAAATCACTGGTGTGTTACATTTCCTACCATATAATGCTTCAAATGGAATCATTTTTAATGAGGCCTGATACCCATTATTGTAAGAAAATTCAACTAAATGAATATAATATTCCCACTTTGATGGATGGTCCATCACATACATTCTAAGAATGTATTTAATT
>JASDQU010735829.1:214502-238355 GCA_032191745.1 Picea mariana | reverse complement strand
ACCATTGGGCATATTCCATAACTCTATTCCTCATATAAGAACCAAAGTTGTTTTCATGTACCTTTGTTTCTTCAAGAAATGTGCATGTGATAATTATTGTTAGAACATGCATACTATAAAAAATTTCATTAATTAGAATAAAGGTTATTCTTCATATAAATTTATGAAGGACACAATGCACTAAGTCAAAATATGATTCCTTAGACACATTCCTCTCTGAGACAACTCTCCAACGATTGTATTCATGCCTCATTCTAAGTTCTGAGAAAAAAGTTACAACATTCACATGCTGCAATTTCCACCCACTCATTGTTGCATAATTTACTTTATTACTTTCTGAGAAATTTTAGCACCCAATTCAAAATTATGGGTGGATATATGTCTTCTCCACCTCAATAACTTTCCAATGACTATTTGTTTTCTCAAATATGAGCTCTGATCTGAAAGTTATGGTCCAAAGAAGTTTAGACTATTTTCCCATTTTATTCATGTATGCTACATGTGTCTTCTTTCTCTTCCTGCACATTTTTACATATGCAGATTCCAAATATGGCTCCATGGATGTCTTTTATGGCTCATAATATTTCCAAAGACCGCTCCTATGCCCCAAACATACTTCTGGGCAAGGAGTTATGCCCTCTAGAAGTAAACCGGTGCCAAATTTTTACCTTAATTGTTTAAGCTGTAAATTTCTCATACAAGATTTATTTTGCATTTGAGATAGATCGTTGGAAATATATATCCAATTTATTTTATTTAAGCTGTAGACACACCCCATTCTTATAAAAATTGACTACTTAAAAATGTTGTTTAGGGCCTCAAAGTCACTCTGCAAGTTTAAGACCTTCAACAAATTTGATAATTTCCTATAAAATTGATTGTTTTACTATTATAATAGCCTTTTACTCTTAGCCATTGATCTTGAAATTGGGAGAAAACCTAGTCGTTGATCTAAACCCTATTGACGATTGATGATCAAAGTTTTCCTTTGGGTGCATGCAACACCCTACCAAAACTGTTGACCCGACCATCGACCATCGACCCTTTCCTTTGGCGATCAACTTGAAAGACATCACTAAATTGATTGAATCGATCATCGAGCATCGATGATTTATTTGGGACGAATGAAACACTTCACCAATTCTCTTGACCTAATCATTGACCATCGACTATTTTTGACTAACGTGGAAATTACTCAGATATTTCCTGACACGAGGATGTTGACGTGGCATGCCACGTCGTCTTCAGGTGTCAACTTGACTAATGTGGCCTGACACATGGATGTTGATGTGGTGTGACATGTCATCCTCCGCTTTTCTTCATCGATGATAAGGAGTTTCCCTTGGACGACCCGAATGCGTCACTAAGTTGGCCAACCCAATCATCAGTCGTCGACAATTGGCGATTCCTCTTGCCAAGTGAACACCTTGCTAAAATGGATGACCCGACCATTGGTCGTCGATGATTACTATTGGCGACTGAAAACTCTTCACCAATTCAGCCAACCCGATCATCGTCCATTGATGAATTATTTTGGAAAACTCCAACATTTAAATTTTTTTGACCAAAAACAAGATGAATCTGGGTCGTTGATCTACCATTCAAAATGATCTTAATCTGTGATATTCTCCAACTTCCAAACGGTCGAAAATGAATCTAGACAAACGATTTGTCTCATTTTCCCACCTGCCGAAAATGAATCTCTACCGACGATTCCCTAGACCTTGCCAAACTACAAAAACCTTATAAGTTTTTAAATCTATTCATGATGAATCTGGGTCGTTGATCTTGAAATCAAACATGATCTCGATCGTCGATTCATCAAACTTTGCCCAACTCTACAACAACCATTAAAACATGAAATTCGATCTTCCAAGTTGAATTTTAACTCTGCATTCTACAAATTGACGCCATTGATCACCATTGAGAGGGTTCTGAGGTAATTTCAAACTAAATGGTTTATACATTTCAGTAGATCACTCTAGAATCCATCATTTTACCCAAATCCATCACAAAACAAGTCCATAACAATGAATTTTTACCAAATTTGCATTGGTTCTTGGCCCATAGAGTCCAGTATTGAACCAGATGCCCTGATACCAATTTGTTACAACCCCTAGCTGAACTGAGGATTATTACTACACAGAAAACACATAAAAAGATTAAAAATTCCTGCTAACTAATTTTCCAATAGCTTACCAACTACAAATTACACACATATTTAACCATTATCTGATACCATTAATTAAATGCATCTACAACATGCTAAAAATGACATGAATGTTGTTTAATAACTCAACACAACAACATATAAACCATTTTTAAACACATAGTGGATGCACAACAAATTCACTCATAAATATGACACATAAAATAGATAAAACACTTATCTTTTAAATTTAATGGTTGTGCAACTAGTTGCTTGGGATGGACATTCCACCCAACCATAGACTTTATGTTCCAAATCTCAATAGAAACTCACCCCTGATCTAAGGCTAGCAATCCACAAAAGAGGATGGTCTCTCACTGTCCACTCACAACTCATAAAATCCCATAACCCACTGGTATTCTCCTATAGCTATCCCATCACTAGCTCTCTTCCTCTCGACCTACCCAACCCAAGGAATGTACCCCTTCACTGCTCTCAGTCCATCGGGTATCCCATTTGTTTACCAAGGTCTCTTTGTCACACATAACCATGAATCTCTCTACTAGGAAACTCAAAGGATCTCATTGCTAGGAAAACTACTAGGAAAAACAACAACAATCACTTGTTGTTATAGTGAAACTCACACAAGAATTCACTCTTCAATGCTGAAAACCTCGCTCTTCAGTCTTATGCTCCAAATATACTCCAGAATTCTCCCTCCATGGTTGCTCTAGCTCCAAGCTCTTCTTTTCTACTCTCTACTTGCATTTCATGCAAAACATTGATTGTCTAAAACTGTTGCAACTCCCCATACAAATTTTTCCTCTCTTGGGCTTACTTGTTTGACTTACACTCTTCCTCAAACTAATTGTACTCAACCCCCATGCTCCCAATAACTATGGGATGTGACTTCTCACACCCACTCTCTTATATGTATTCAATTATTGACTTTGGGGACACTCAATTAGAAATTAGAAGGTTCACATACCAATAGTAATTCTAGGAAGTGGGTTGAATTAATAGGCATGGGTAATTCCCCCTTGAACCCTCTTAGACATTCTCTTAGATTCTCCCTTGTCTTGTGGATTAATTCAACCCCCATATTTGTCAATATCCCTAGCAACTAACATCACATTTTATTTTTAAAATTGAGAAATACAATTCGCATATACATTGTTTGACCATGACCACACATTATATCTACATTAAGAATTAATTAAAATGGGGATTATAGTGGGGACATTACACCTTTCTCATTACATATCTTAAATTTCTATAATAGATACAATGAAATTATGCTCCAATGTGTAGTAATTATTTATAATTAAGATGTAATATTATAAGTATAATTCTTTCATTATGGAAAATAACTAAGAGAATACAAATGAAGTATAGTAGATCTCTATCACTTTTGAAATTTTACAACCACGGTTCCTTGTAGAGGAAGGATGGATGAGAATTAATTCTAATAACATATCAAATGACAAATGAGTATTAAATGCTTGTTTGAGGTTACTTTTTTCCACAAAACATTTCTCTTTATATTCATAATAATATAAAAGTGTACATAACAATATTTTATGCCAAAAATAGGAACCATTGGTTGCCATGTAAAAAACTCAAAACAATATCTTGTTGTCTGTAGCTAATCCATACAATTTATTGATGGAGAGAAAAAGAAAACCTCCCTCAAACACTTCCAGCTATGCCATGGGGGCCCCCAGATTACAAAAAAGCATAAGACATTGAGTAATAATACTACATCGAACAAAGATATGAGGTGAAAGCACTCTAGTCTTAAAATAGACTTAAGTGCATAGTAGGGCCCTCATGTCCCTCTTCACATAAGTAGTATGCAATGAATCCTAGATGCCTCCTAAGCACTTATTTTGAAAGGTGATCTGCCTCTTGATTGTCTTCCCTGTAAACATGCCCAAAAGATATGTCCCTGAATAGTTTGATGAGATATGTTATTCTTTCTTTCCAACTCTCCAAGGTGACCCCCTGTAGCGATCCTTTTACTTTTATCCAATCAATGACTATTCTTGAATCTCCAAGGACACTGATCTCATATATAAAAGTCGTGAGGCTAATGTTAATAATGCCCAAACCCCCATAAGTTCAACTCTGGTGTTTTTTCCAGCTCCACAATTTATCATCCACTTGTAAAAAGTATGCTCCCTAATTTTTATCACTCCACCCGCTTCACTGTGTTCACCGTTCTGTTGTGAAGCCCCATCAAACCATCCAATGATCTTTTGCCTAGTCATCACTTCTTTTGGAGCTCTCGGGGTTGGAGTATACATATGTTTCTTGTTGGCTTCCAGTGCAGCCAAAGCTAAGTGAATCACCTTTTGATATGAATGGCGATGGGATTCAAATATAACTAAGTTCCTTTCTAACCAAATGTACAAGTAGATGTAAATTGGTAATGTTGGGGCTGAACGATTCTGAGCATACCAACGGTTCATACAATCCAGAAAAGAGGAACTGCGCCACCCGATAGAGTAAGGGTGTATCAGGTTTAATTTTTCCGATACCCGAGAGGTGAAGGAACAATGTACAAATAGGTGATTTACTGACTCCCCAGAATTCCTGCAAAGTTGGCAGATGCCAGGTCCCACATGAACTCTGAGTTGAAGATTTTCCTAGGTTAGGAATTTGAATTCTGCAACCAACCAAAAAAATAGTTTGAGTTTTAAAGGGAAAACCCAATTCCACATCATCTTCCTCCACCCACCAGTTTTGGCCATCCACTGTTTTGTCATAATGGCGTTATACACATTCTTTGCAGTTATATGCCCGGAGGAATCGCCACCCATCCAGATCAATACATCTGGTCGATTCTACAACTATACCCCTGACTCGATCAGTGCCATCTCGTAACCCTCCAATTTGGTTTCCAAAATACCCGACAGGCTCAAATCGTCGTTGTCAAACCAAGTGGAGCAAATGGTGCCTGGGCGCAATACACAACTGGTTTGATATAGATAATAGACATTTTTTAGATTTAGTGCATGTATCATTTCATCGGACAAGAACACCTTACTTCCCAATCCGAGAATCTGATCTTTTCCAATAATAACATAGTGTCCCGAGCCCAGATTCCATGAGATCCAATGAAGTAGAAAGGGAATAGAATTTTGGAGAGTTCTCCAGGTCTGTGAGCCCTATGGCACCATACACTCTTCTGATCTCAACCAGCTAGTAACCAACCCATAGGGTAGGTACTTGTCTTTGATAACTCGATGCCAAATGCCTCCAACCGTCAGAAATCTCCAAAGGGTGTTGGTTGTCAGAGCCCGATAAAAACTGAAGAGGTTTCTCAACCCCCAGCCCCCAAATTTTTTTTGACGTGCTATATACTCCCATTTGCACAAATGATTGCTATGTTTTTGTTTCCCCCTTGTCCACAAGAAATAGAAGACTAGTTGGCGAATCCTATTGAGCACCAAGACATGAATATGTGACAATGCTAGCCAATAGACAGTCTAGCCTTCTAAGACAACCTTGATCAATACATATTGACCTCCGATAGTGAGACACTGATTGCACCAATGGTTGATTCTCTTTTCAAATTTTTCAGTGAGCCAATGCCAATCATCCGCTTTATAAAGGTACAATTTTAAGAGATATCCCAAGTACTTGAAACCTTCAAAGAGGGATACAAAGCTATATTGAAAGGTAGACTTAAATAGCTCCAGTGTGTCTTCCGCTAACCCAAAATGGAGACATGTCAACTTTTGGATATTTATCACAAGCCCAAACGCTCCACAAAATACCCCCAGGATTCTGTGGATCTCTTGCCATTCCGCCAAGGATGATTTTGACATAATGAGTATATCATCTACTAAAAGAAGATGTAGAATCTTTATAATCCTGGAAACCTTAACACATGTCAGCTTGCCTTCTGAAAGGGGATTTTTAAAGGATAGACTTAATCCTTCCATCACAAGAATGAAAAGCAATGGTGACAGAGGGCAACCTTGTCTAAGCCCTCTTCCTCCCTGGAAGAAATTAGTCATTTCACCATTAATCAATATAGCAAAATTCGTTGAAGAGACACATCCCATGATCCAATTAGTAGTGGGCACGCCAAAACCACTTTGGATGAGAATAAGTCAAAGGAAATCCCAATTTACACAATCATACACCTTCTTTAAGTCAAGTCTTAGAATAATAACTTGTAATTTTTTATCCTTGATACTGTGCAGGCACTCTTGGGATGTACCTATAACATCAAATATTTGCCTCCCTTTGAGGAAACCCAATTGTTACTCTGACAGAGCCTGAGAAAGAATTGGTCTAGTCCTCTTTGCTAAAAATTTTGAGATAATCTTATAACACAGGTTGCACAAAGCAATCAGTCGAAAATATCCCAAGGTTGAATGACAATTAAATTTTGGGATAAGCGCTATAAAGGTTGAATTTAGTGCCTTATTAAATACTCCAGTAACTCTAGATTCTTCCATGACATCGAGCAAATCCTGCCCAACCAGATCAAAAAAGAAAAGAAAGAACTCCATTGTCCATCCGTTGGGCCCTGGAATTTTGTCCTTGGCAAAATCTTTCAACATCTCAAGTACTTTCGCTAAGGTAATAGGTCTCTCGAGGGTATCAATATCATCCTATTGTACTATTATTGGAAAGAGTCTAACCAACTTGATTTGATCAATAATGGAAGATTGCCTCGTATTCTGAAAAAAGGATTTGAAAAAACTCTAGACAATTTCCTTTATATTATCTTTCCCTGAGTGTACATAGCCTTGTTCATCCTTTATTTCCCGTGTGTGCCTTTTGTTCCTTTAATTGCTAGCAAATCGGTGGAAAAACTTAGTGTTTTTATCCCCACTTTTGATCCAGATTTCTCTTCTTTTTTGTCTCCAGCGCTCCTCATCGGCAATTAGCAACTTCTTGCGTTCCACCTCCAAATGTTTTATACGTGAATCTAACTCTCGATAGTCCACACCCTGTTCCTTCTGTAAAAATAGAGTAGCCAGGTTTTCTTCAATTGTTTCCAGAGCTATCTTTTCCTGTACTCTCCTTTCCTTAGACCAGGTATTTACACGGAATTTAAGAAATTTTAGTTTCCTTACTAAACTTACTTGTGCCCCCTCTTCCCTTTCGGCCTGTAGCGAAACCCATACCTCTTTAACCAAAGATATAAACCTATTATCACATAGCCAGTTGGGATTAAATTTGTAAGGATGTGCAATAGTAGGGAAACCCATGCCCAATTGTAGTAATACAAGAGCATGATCGGAAATGTAGGGATATTCCACCCATGTCCTGAAATGATCAAGAGTCGTAAGTAGATCCTCAGATACTAAAACTCTGTCAAGTATTTTTAATATTATTCCATTTCTCCGGGTTGGAGTCACCTCCGCTGGAAAAATCTCTATCAACTGGTTTCTACGGAACATTTCTTTGAAGAATAATGCCAACGAATCATATAAAGTTTCTGCTCCCCGTACTTCATCAACAGTTGAAGTGAAGTTTAAATCCTAGGCAATAACCATATCTCCCTTTGCCAAAATTTCCATGCCATCTGCCTTTTCCCAAAAATGCTTGCGCTCGATGCACGATCCATATACATTTAAAAAATTGATCCTTTTGTGATCGGATACACAGAGCCCTGTCAACAAGATACCACCACAACTTAAAAAAGGTGTTAATAAAAACAACTTTGGATCCCATGCCACTAGTAGTCCGCCTGACTTCCCTAAATCATTTACAGCACAAACCAACCAGTCTGGTCTTAAAGAGTTCACAAACGAAAGAGCCTTTTCCTCGGATACTAATGTCTCTTGTAGGAAGATGATATCGAGATTTGTTTTGGATAATAGTCTTCTCATGGTGGCCAATTTTAGGAGTCCCCCAACCCCTCTAATATTCAGGGAGAGGAGGATCATGATTTTTCCCGTGCAAGGGATTTCATGCTTCTAAGCGCCCCCTGTTCTAAATGTGAATTCAGTAGATGTGCCAAAAACGACAGGTTGGTACCAAGATTCTTGCGGGCGCTCCTGGTTTTTATTGGTGAAACCTCCAAACCAAGGTCACGAGACCACGCTAAATCCAACCCTGTGTGTTCCTCAAAACTAGAAGAAGCCCCTAGAGTACCCCTGGTTTTTGAATCCTTGTAAACTTCCTTACCCAGGTATGTCGAGAGAGGTATAGGCTCAGTGATGTCCCTAATGGGTGATACAAGAGTGCTTATCATATTATCCAAAACCGGGTCACTAGCTACAACCCCCGAAGACCTCATATTCGAACAACAAGCATCTGCATAAGTTTTGGCCGGGGGATTCACCGTCAAAGGCTCAGGGGAGGCCACATGCTTGGGTATAGGATCCATAGTAGCCACTATCTGGGGTGGTATCGGGACAATAGATTCAAGGTTCTTCCCCAAGTCTGAACCCGACTGTGATAACCATTTGGACGTGTGAGACATATCTAGGTGGTCCCTCTCACAAGAAGTCAAAGAAAAATAAAGAGATGGACATGGGGACTTGAGCTTACCGACAAAGGTGGAGCCCGAGCTCCCATGAGTATCTTCCTCAATCGAAGTAGTATGACCCCCCACATCCTGCGAGTCCTCCAAATCCATGTAAAGGTCCTTTGACTGTTCCTCCCAAGTCTCCTCGGGGTCCGGTGACCACTATGTCGAAAGACAACGTTTACGTAAATGGCCAGTGCATCTGCAGAGGGAGCACCAAAATGGTACCCCTAGGTAATCCAAATGTTGAACAAAAAGATGTCCTCGCTAGTCAATTTCCAAAGATTCAAGTAGCCCTGCGTGTATCTAATCACTTAGTAATAAGTTAGTATATATTAAAAACACATAATTAAGTTAGTATATAACTAAGTTTGTGATACAAACTTAGTAATAAGTTAGTATATATTATTATATTATTATTTAGGTTAAAATAATATTAAAATTAACTTCTGTAGGTTTCTAGACAGCCGACCTAGGTTACATTCTTAAGAAACATCCTGCACAATTACTATTAACTGACCGAGATCAGTAAGCTATCAATTGACGATTAGTCCTGATGATGAACCCTGATTCGGATTCGAAACGTTGACAAAAATGACACCAACTGTGGATTATCCGGCAAACAACTTCAAAAAAACCTCTTCTTTTGTTCTGGGTAGTAAGGAGGGGGTTGGTATCAACCAGACGATTGGTGGGATGGGTACACACCTAGATGTCGCGGATGCCAAGCCCCCTGGTTTTTTGAAGCCTCTGAACGACCGACTTGTAGCAGCTTCGGGAGGTCGTAGCACATCACCGAGGGGGTTTTTGAAATGCGTTGTGAGTGTGTGGAAGCCAAAGAAATCGAAGATGATGATGGTGATGGGGGCGGATGTGAGCTTAGAGGACTCCTGCAATATTTTCATTTGCACACTGGTGGGGAGATATGCCTACCGGTGGCGTTGTAAAAGACCGTTGGTTGCATGGATGGCGAGTGCCTGGGAGCCAGTCCTAAAACTTATTTCCACTTATTTATAAGTAAGTAAACAACTTTACAAACTTAGTAAGAATATATTATATATTATTGTATTATTATATGATTAGTTAGTTTAAACATCTATTTCAATCAATTAAATATTTAATCACATAATTAAATAGCACTTATTGTTTTTACTTATTTATTATTAAATTAAAATATCTAATCACATAATTAAAAACACTAAAACTTATTTCCACTTATTTATAAGTAAGTAAACAACTTTACAAACTTAGTAACAATGTATTATATATTATTGTATTATTATATGATTAGTTAGTTTAAACATCTATTTCAATCAATTAAATATTTAATCACATAATTAAATAGCACTTATTGTTTTTACTTATTTATTATTAAATAACTATACAAACTTAGTAATAAGTTAGTATATATTATTATATTATTATTTAGGTTAAAATAATATTAAAATTAACTTNNNTAGGTTTCTAGACAGCCGACCTAGGTTACATTCTTAAGAAACATCCTGCACAATTACTATTAATTGACCGAGATCAGTAAGCTATCAATTGACGATTAGTCCTGATGATGAATCCTGATTCGGATTCGAAACGTTGACAAAAATGACACCAACTGTGGATTATCCGGCAAACAACTTCAAAAATACTCACCACAGAAATCTAAAAACAAGGACCATAAAGTTATGCTTGGGTTTGGATTGCCTTGGAGAGGAAGAGTAAGTTGTAAGAACCAAAGGAAGATTGATATAATTATAATACCAAGTGAGGTGAATAATGGACTCCAATCCACTTGAGGGTTGTTATCAAGGGAATGAGGCACCCTATTGTGTGGTACTATCTTTTGAGAAATAATAATACACATAGTGGAGCCTAGCTTAGAACTCTTTAAGGAGTGAAGAGAAAGTTTCAATGTTGGAGAAGGCTCCAAAATAGATGAAATATGCCAAGAATGGGTTGTCGTAAGAACTTGTGCATGTGACTAGAAAGGAAGTTGTGATAACAAGGATGCTTCTCTCACCTTGAACTCTATTTGTTTGTATAGTAGAGTTGTATGCTTTTGAGGTAGCATATATAGTTCTATGTGAATGAACTAAGTATTTCTACTTGGGTGAGAATAACACATATAATTATTTATTGTGCAAATGATGGTGAGTACACTGAGTTGATCAACTATGTTGTGGAGTTCTAGTTTATGTTGAGGAGTTATAATGGAGAATCAATTAATCTTTTCTCTTGTTGTATTGTTTATATTTCTCTAGATTGAGAAACTTTCTATGCATAAATGAGTAAGGAATAAGAATGTTATTGAAAAATGAAAAAGAGTAAAAATAGCTAGAATGTGTGTGCACTAGTGGACATATTGAGGGACAATAAGTGGTAGAATGTGCATGTAGATATACTTGAGCATATGTGTGGTATTGCATATTGACTGATAATAGTATGTTGTGAAAAATGCAATGAGTATGGAATGATCTTTAATGTGGTTACTGATCTATTATATAACCAAGAATGGTTGAATATGCTAATGATGCAGCTATGTATGCCAATCAACCTCATGAGAAGGGATAAGGACAAGGAGATGCTTATTAAGAAGTTGATGAAGGGACCCTATGAGTTCCCGTGAGGCATTAGCTAGTCCAATAACATTAGAGATGTTTTTGGAAACCATATAGGTATAAAATTGATCATGCCAATATTAATTAGAGAAATTTTGAGGTCTAAATTTTGCCTTTTAAGGAAAATGATAAAATAATAGTTAAAATAATAAAATAAGTGTTATGAGTTTTCAAAGGGAAAGAAAGAAAACAAATTTTTTTATATCATATTTTCAACTTATCTTCTTATAGGTTTACTCAAATTTCAAGTGTAGGCACTTGTTGGATGCAAAATTTAATTTCACATCTAATGAGTGCTTGCACTTGAAATTTGAGTAAATCTATAAGAAGGTAAGTTGAACACATGATAACAAAAAGTAGTTTATTTTTTTTTTCTTTTCCTCCAAAACTATGTACCCTTATGGTTGACATCATGATATTGAATCCTATTGGCCCTTTTAAAGTTGACATTGATAACACATTTTTTTGTTTTGAGGCCCATTTTTTACCTCAAAAGTTCTCTAATGGCACGTGTGCTAAAGGAAAATAGATAAGAATTCCTTCAGTCATGATTTAATATCTTAATTGATACATTTGTGATGACATCCGAATGCATGTATGTGACTGATACCTAAGTAAGGGTATGGTAAAGGTAGGAAGCATTGGATATGTACAGATTGTTAGAATCTTTTAAATGCATTCATACGATAGTATGCCATGATTGAGCTAGTTAAGAAGTAATAAATAGAGTCAATGAGTATTTACACTCATATTATGAATTCAAATACCATGTGAGAAAGCCATGTGTGAGACCATATTTCTATTGGGTTTGAGAAGATCCTATATCACTACACAAGTATCCCATGGTCTCCCTACTTGTGTTGATATTTGGGACTAACACCTTCTTTCCAACACTAGGAACATTATCAAAGGAGAAGGGTTTCTTGAGGGTCTATTGAGCTAAGAAAGTAAATTCCTTCTAGTACACACAAGAGACTATTTATAAATAAAGGGTATATTCTTGGTGTTGTGTTTAGGTTGAAGAGGAAGGTGTCTAGATGACTAAACAAGTGTTGGGGAGGTGACTAGGTGATCTATCAAGGAATTGATTGAGTCATTCAACTTGTAATGGTAATTCGCATGGGTTGGAATTATGGTATTCTAGAGTGGATGCATGCTTGTGTTGATAATGCATTCATAAAATTTAATGGAAAATAAGGGAAAGGTCTTCCAATACTCATGAGGGATTTCTATGCAATGAATGGAGTGGCATAAATCTTGCAAAAATATTTGATTACATTGTGTGAATGCTTGTTTATGATGGTAATGTATATGTAGTGAATGACATATCATTTCAATTAAAATGTTAACAGTTGAAAGTGATTGAATTATTGATGTGACATAATTATATGATAATTTCATGTGTTGTTGTGAATGTTGCAATGGAATATTATATGCATGAAAATTCATTGTTGTTTGGATGAATAAAAGGACTATGAAGGGAGAAATAATTGTAGGTAGAAATGAATTGGATATGGAAACGAGTGTAATCCCATAATTAATACTAGTTTCTATTGCTTGCAAGGGCTAGACATTATGAGAAGAAGTCTCATATTTGTTAAATCTAGTTTTTGCATGAAATGGATTCAAATTTATAATTGAAATTTTTATGATGAAATATCACAATAATTGTATGTGTATGATATAGGTAAGATGTTGTATCTATCCAATAAGTATATATGATGGTTTTAAGCTTGAATGGGGGGTGACAAACCTAGGTTTTGATAGGATTTACCAACAAAACCACATAGGAATCAACATATTCAATCTTCAAGGATTGAAGAAGGTCTCACCTGAGATGCCATGAGAATCATAGAGACCATCGATCTTTTGTAGGGTGTGAAGAAATACAAAATAAAGGAAACCTTCATGAAAGAATCATTTCATCATTCATAACTACCACAAGATACTGCACAGAATAATATAAGACAAGCATACATTCAAGTCAGAACTCATTAGATGTAGAGGTAAATTATCTTCATGTTGTATTCATTCATTCCAATAATTTAAAGTAGTAAGATACAATCAGGTCATAGCCTTATCAAGGTGCATTAACATTCAAAAAAGAGAGCCATGTGCTCATATCTCGATCTAATTTCTCTCTCATACATAGAAAAACCAAACATAACAAGAACTGAAAACTCAACATAACTCGAGATATGGATCATCTATCTATTACATAAAAATGACTGATACAAAATAAAACTAGAGCTCGAACTTCTCTACAACATACACATTCCCTTACTTACTCAAAATCCTAACCCTTACATGTCTACATGCATCCCTCCATATCTTCCATGGAGCGTGACAATCATAACAAACTTTTCAGCTTATCCATAACCTTGACCATGACCAGTCGGGTTGTTACAAAAATAGTTACAATGATTCTTGAAGATATTTTCAGCTCTGATTTGCATGTGGTTTCTTTATGTCCTTGCGCATAGTACAAAATGGGTTGGTGCGTGTAGTGAATATTTGGCTTGGCATAGACTTTGAAACTTTGCACCACATAGTGCATATTTTTTAGCGTGCATGCAATCTTGGCTTGTGGTGTGGGTGTAGCCTTTGCTAAACCTTAGGTGTCAAAAGATGCCCAAAACTATTATTTGGCTTGTCCTCAAGCCATTGATGTTTCTTTGTCGATAGCTCTTAGATGAATTTGCTAGATCCATTAGAAAAACTTTGTGGTATGTGTTCAATACTACCTATTGAGGTATAATACATCGAGCTTGGATGATGATGCCATCATACACATGCCTTGGAATTTGATGATAATACCTTGGATTTTAGATGTGAATGAGTCTCTCCATCTTTGGGATGTCTACCTCTCACTCGTTGATCTCCTCCTGGATTGTCTGAGAATAGATGTCTTTCACCATATGGTCTAGAAACCCCAATGTTATTTGGGTCAAGGCTTGCCTATGGGACTTGGAAAGAAAAACCTGATTACCTTCATGGATTTGACTAGGGTGATTGCTCTATTGTGCAGGACCTTCATCTTCTTTTAATCTCTCTCCATATTGTGGATAGTGGGGAAGACACAACCAACTATAGGTTATAGAGGGGGTAGCCAATAGATTTAGACTACCTGATTCAGAAAAGATGTTGATCCATGGGGGAGGAATCACTGGCTCTTGAACCTTGGGATTTCAAGTGACCACTGCATAATCTTCGAAGTGCAATTTAGGGAAAGTTTTGGTAGCTCTATTTTTCCAATTGAAAAGTTGTAGACTAGGGCCCTTGCCCAAGAGTCGGTCCCTAATATGTAATCCTCTTGTGAGTTCCACTGTTKGTATTTGGGAATCTATTGTTGCCAGGGGCCGAATAGGTGCCTCTTTCCTGTTGGAAGTATCCATCATGGAGCCGAATTGTAGGCCCTCTTGGCCCGCCAATCGAGTCCTTTCCTTTCTTGTAGTCTTCACCCTGCCCTTGAAATCTATGTATGAAGTGGTATAATACTTAATAAATTAATTTGAATGTGTCACCAGGGGATATAAATATCAATGTGGGTTGTTTTCCTTGTGTATCCCGATGTCCCATCGAACCACAAAATTCCTGTTGTGATAATCATCCCCAGTTCTCCATGCTTTCTTGAACTGTTTTGAATTTGACAATACTATACCTCTATCCCCCAATGTGCCTCTTGGGTGATGTTTCCATAACTGTTCACATCCCTTAGTCCTGCATGAACTATCCAAATCTTATTACTTGGCCCTTCATTTCTTTACAAAGACATGTTTCTCGTTCCTCACCTATGAGATCCTATTGTCCCATCCTGTAAGGTGTATGTTGGTGGTTACTTCACACACTTGGTCGAATTTGCCAAATATTTGTATGAACCCATCTGTCCCATATTCCAAATTACCAAATCCTGTCCTATCCTACTAATGAATGTGTAATAATATCTTCCTAATACCTATCGAACTAAATCCTACACTATGCTAAACATGAAATTGTTTGTCCATTTAGGGAACACAGAACCCTCGTGAGCCATAATACACCTTGAGGCAGCTGCCGTTAATTAGTCATTTGAGGGGTTGAACTTGTAGTGTTGCTAACTTTTTTGTCCATGCCTCACTGATGTATACCAATCAAAATGGTCCTAACTAACACATACGCAATTTACTAGTGTGCTTGAGGAACTTACTATCATATAAAAATACCAAAGAATGAAGCTCTACAATTTTGATTCAGATGTTGCGGTTGTGACATTAATTTTGTCTTTTTTTCTTGACCATTTGGCTATGACCCGCAATAATTCGGTCCTCTTCATGTTCTATTAGTTCATTCAATCACTTCTAAAGGGATTGGTTGTCAAACATCTATGTCTTGAGAGCAATTTGAAGAATTGGTACCATGAATTTTAAGGGAATCATAACCTATTTTCCATACAACAACCTGAACGACATATACTTTGTCAATCATTTATAGGTTGTTCCATATTACCATAGTAGTGCTGGAAAAAACTAATTTGAGTCGTCACATTGGATGTTACAAACCTTGTTCAATGCATGCTCTAATATCCCATTGAAAGCTTCCACGGTGTCATTGGCTTATGGGTGATATCGTGTACTCTTTTGGTGATGGATCATGAATTCTTGAGTGAGTGCGTGGATGGTATCATTCAAGAAATGTGCATCCTGATCACTCATTAACAACTTCAGGAAACCAAACCTTGTGATCACATTTTCAAATATGAAGCACGCGACTATCTCTGCAATAGAATATTTTACTGGTGCAACTTTTGACTAACACGCCAACTATTCTATGGCAGTAATAATGTATCGCGCACCCATCCTACATGAAAGGGGACTGATGGGTCCCATGATATCAATATTCCATTTGTTGAATGGTTCAAGCGCTGTGATTGGGAACAAAAATATTTCATCTCGTCTGCAAGGATTCTTGATCATTTGGAAAACATCGTAGAGATTGAAATATTCATTAGCATCTTCAAATACCGACGACCACCATAACCTTGCACATAACACTTTCTATGTAGTGGCCTTTATGGTGTTGTGTCCTGTTTTAAAACCTTCATGTATCTCATAGAGGACCATGTCATGCTCATGATATAACACACTTGTGTAGGATCTCGTCTGCACCAAGCTTGTAAAAATGCCCGACAATCATTTGATAGTTGAAGCTGTGGGTCACCGGTTGTCTGTGCTATGTCTGAGTATATCCTTTCAGCGCATGACTTGTTGTAAGGTATGATGCAATCTATGTGAGTTTGTATGGTACATATTTCACTCTGAGGAGATACGTGTCAGGGAGGTTGTCATATAAATTGTGGCATGCTTCCCCTGAATCTATCCTTGAAAGATGGTCCAAMMCCATGTTGTGTTTGTCAATCTTAACGACTACTTCAAACTCAAATTCCTGAAAAATAAAAAGTTATCGAAATATTCTCCCCCCCAACACTATCTTATTGACCAAGTGTTTGAGTGTCAAATGGTTAGTAAAAATTTGAAGGTAGTTCTTAGTAAGTATTACCAAAAATTCTACAAGGCATATACCATAGCCAAACCCTCACACTCTGTTGTCATGTAATTCTCTTCAGAATATAATAGTCTTCGACTGGAAAAATAGATTGGGTGATCAATGTTCTCTTCTTCGAGTTGCGTGAGCAATGAACCCAATGCAATGGATGACATGTATATATGTACATGGGATATCTTTGTCCAATATGGAAATACCAGGATCAGTGTAGTGACCAATTTCTCCTTCAATGTATCCAATGCATCCTGACATTCTTGTGTCTGCATATACTTCATATCGTTATGCAATAGCTTGTCTAACAAAACAAAAACCTTCACGTAACTTCATATGTATTGTCTATAATACCCCATGTGTTCCAAAGTGGCACATGGTTCTTTGAAGGGTGTGGTAGCCAACATATCCAATGTCATGGAAATCTTTGTTTGATCTACTAACAATCCTTCCTTGCATACCACATGTCCCAACAATGTCCCAAATAATGTATAGAAGATGCATTTTTTCAAGCTCAAGGAAATATGCAACTACCATCACCTATCAAACAACAATCGTAGTTCCTACATATGATCATTTAGTATATTGAAGACCATCCAAACATCTAATTACACCTCCAAAAATTTATGGATGAAGTCCTTAAAAGTTGTGACCACAATTCTGGAAAATAATATAGGTGCATTCTTCAAGCCAAAGGTCATTATTTGTAAGAAAACAAGCCCCATTCTATCATAAACGTTGTCTTGGCTTGATATTCTTTCGTGATTCACACCTTGTGATATCTTGAGAAGCCACATGTTTTCCAACACTTCATCTGTAAATGGTGTTGGGAATGGATCATGCATGCAAGCCACATTTAAGATTCACAAGTCAATGCAAATTATTAGTTTGCTTGTCTTATTTGATTGCACCACCATCAAACTAATCCAATATGACTCCTCCATAGGGACAATGATCCCTACCTCCAACATTTGATCCAATTCTTTCCACAACTTCTCTTTGTACTTCAGGCTTAGGAAATATGGTATCCTCTTTACTGGTTTAGCATCGGTATTTAATTGAATCTTCATTTCATTGAGGGATCTTGCCATCCCTTTAATATCCAAGAATATTCTTAGAAAGAGGTCTTCACACTCTTTCAACAAGTCTACCACCCTTATTACCATTTCCAGTTCCAATAGTCACCAATTATGGCCATCTTCATCACTTATTCTGTGCCTATATTGTGTTTCTTGTCTTTAATGGGTGGCCATAGTCTGACATAGTGCTACTAGAGGAATTTCCTTGAACCACACACTCATCCTTGATCTTGTTGATATGTAACCCCTTGGGGATTTCTTCACACACATCATCACTATCAATATTCCAATAGTATACGACCCATTTCAATTTTGTCATCGAATTTTGGTATTAAGATACAAATTTCTACATGGTGTCCTTAGGTTGTTGAAGAAAGATGAAATCCTTGATTCTTAATAATGCCTCTCTCTGTGATGGAATTTTTGAGGTGAAATTAAATTTCATTCATAATTGCTCGCTTAC
This sequence comes from Picea mariana, assembly GCA_032191745.1. Taxonomy (NCBI): domain Eukaryota; kingdom Viridiplantae; phylum Streptophyta; class Pinopsida; order Pinales; family Pinaceae; genus Picea; species Picea mariana. The sequence goes on along the minus strand of JASDQU010735829.1, from coordinate 220,024 downwards.
ATTCCCCTAATCCCCTATTTGTCTTCTTGTTTCCTCCTGGATGTACCAATTTATAGGTACCATATCCATGGTATGGAAAAACATATGGACTCATTCTCTATTAGGAATATTTTTGGTTATCCAGTGCCTTTCAGAGAAACAAATGTGCTCCCGAGGGTCTTCAATAAGCTTGTACCAGTTCATCAATTCAAAGTTTTTCTTGGGATAGAACCTGAATTTTATGTATTATACCACCTATTCCCATTCCTATATATCGGGGTGGTGCGCCATTTCCCACCAATGCACATGTGTCTCTTCAACTACTATTTCCATGGCCTATATCCTTTGGTTCTTAGGCACCAACCCTTCCATCTATGCCATAAACATGTCTATTAGGCATGTACTTTCAAACCTTGGTACACTTTATAAATCTGATCCAATCCAAACCTTGGTACACTATATAAATATGATCCAATCCAATGCACTACCTTGGTGATTCATGTGCATCTCTTGGTTTATATCTCATATAACTTATTATTCCATCTATCCATAGCATCCTTTGAATCTATTTCATAGGAGTGAACACTTCTCCATCTCAGTTTACCATTAGTTTTTGGATTGACATAATCCTCTTTGCATAATGTGATATTATATATGTTCTCAATGATGGAACTTTGTGCATCCTCATTCATGGGCTCATTATATTTGTCATTCTCATTTGGATCCAATAGTGCAATAATGCACAAGGTATCTATCTCGAAGGAAATCTTTCGCTTCTTTAGGTTCAACAATGCATTGTTATTGAATTCCTAGTCAATGCCAAGTAGAGGTGGATACAGGTCTGAGTCATCCATAATCTCATTAACCTAAAAATATGCTTTCTTATTTCCCCCCTCAATGTTCACTTCCACTTGCTATAGCCTATCAATAGGATATATTTTGTATTGGTTAGCCAACATGAATTGAATAGGGAACCACACCAAGTTCGGTTTACCCATCAACTCCCAATATTTATTCATAAAGAAATTCATATTGGATCCCAGGTCCAACATGACACCATCCATCTCATAGTTTTCAACCTCAATTATCATTTTAAATTCTCTTCCCATGAACTTTTTTCTGCTCACCTAGTGCACATCCCATTCTAGTAGTAGGGAAATAATAGCCATTGTGGTCTCCTTTTCCCTCATAGATCTTGCTAATATGTGGGTCAATTTCATTGCAGCTTTAGGATCACTTAACATAATAAGGAAATAGTGCAAGAAGTAATTTACTTGGTTTTTTTATTTCACCTCATAGGTAGTGTTGCATTGTTTTTCCTCTTGCACCATGCGTCACATATATTCATGCACACATTCCTCTTCCATTTCCTTTTGTGATGCATGTTGTACTTCCTCATGCATGCATGATTCTTCCAATGCCATCTTCATTGTGTGTTGCAATTCGTCATGCACCTAGGATTCTTCAAGTGCCCTCTGTGTTGTGCGCTCTATCCTCTTCCAGATCTCTCTATGCATCATGAAGGAATTGATCTTTCTACACGATGTCAAACTTAGGACGTGCTTGCACTATTTTTCTGATATCCCCTTCTATATTCAGACATAAACTTTCTCCTCATTCCAAGTCAGCTCCCACATGAATGCCTCCTCAGATTACCACTCATACATCAACTTCTTCTTTTGGCTTTCGAACTTCTCTCATCTCCGCAATCACCATATTGTAGTGTTCCTTCTTCTCTTCCCATTTCTCTAATAAGTCTAGTAAATCCTCTATGACATGGTCTGTGTTGTGGAAATACCCATACAGTGTGTGTGGCTTGGTACAAAATCGTGATAGGTGGCCTACTTTTCCATAGTTAAGAAAGATAGGTGGTATTCCTCCTCCACCACCATGTCCTCTTACTCTTCTTCATCCATATCCTCGTCTATGGCCTCCTTGGTATCCTCCTCCATCAAATATTTTGTGGTCTCCATGTTACAACAATTTTTTCCTCACTCCATCCAATTTGCTTGGATGGCCTTCCATTTTCCTATGCAGACTTGAAATTCCATTTTTGTGCATTCCAGAGCCAAAAAAGCATATTTTTCCACATATACATGACCTATCAGTTATACAACAAGCGTATATGAAGGTTTCTCCACTACAACCCACATACATAGAGTTTGGTGCTGAAAATTAAAAATTATGTCAGGTTTCCATGCCATGTCACGAGATCCATGATTCTTGACTTTCCATATACTAGAAACACTCTGAATCGACCCTTCAATTCCATTTGAAGGCTATAAATTGATCCATATCGAAGCCTTGAGGATATTCAACAATTTAACTTTGAGATCGAAGACACTTTGGAGAAATTTCAGTTCATATGAGTCAAAATCCCTTTGTCCTTGAAAGTTTGAACTCCTTATTCAACCTCCAAGCTCTTCCTTCTTTGTGATGGTGAACCTCATTGAATCCTATATATGAGCTTTCCTTTGGTGGAGGATTGAAGTGGTGGAGGCCCAACTAGAGGGACTTAGTTTCTCGGTTCCAATATGTTCCATTACAGAAGTTTGTCACCTATGTACTTCTGCTGATTATTTTAATAGAAATACTCTTTTCTCATCCAATTGATATCTTGAAAATATTTGAATTATTATTCCATGGGCGTATTTTTCATGTATGTTAATGGATTATGTTAATCTATATGATAAAATTATATATTATCACCATATTCTTGCATATCTTGGTTGTTGAGGACAAGTTACAGGTATAAAGAATTGGGTCGTGTGCTCAACGGTGGTCTTCTTCGAACATCCAAACGAGGTAGGCTCATAGCCTTGTCTTGTTAGAATTTCATTTATATATCATACTTTGGATTAGAGTTGATTTCTGTGTGTCATTCCATCTGTTGTGGTTTACCCCTTGCATAGAGAGATCTTCCTCGTAACATAATTAACGACCATACTAGAGAATTGTCTCCTTTTTTGGGGTTTAAAGTGTTTTTCTCCTTGATTTTATCTCAGTTAGCATGAGTTTCCTTGTCACCTATTGCTTGAAAACCTATTTTTTACCTTACATATGAGTTTCTTGGATTAACCCTTGCCTTGGCATTTTTTTTCTTGGTATACACGGTTTTTCCCTTGATAGGCACATATATACACAAGCTGTCTTCCTTTAGGGAGTGTATATATGTGATTTATGCTCAAACAATCGTGTAAATCATCTCTTTAGTCTTGTTGGCTGAGTTTGGTGTTTGCTGGGTGAGTTTGGTTGGTTTCCGAGTCTTCTTGGGTCCCTGTTCTGACTTTTAAGTTCCTACAGAGTGATAGGAAGCCTTTTTGTTGTTGAATTTTTGGGCGGATTTCTTTCTTATCATTTTTTTCATTGGTTTTCATTGCATATTGGTTTGAGTGTTTGCTTCTTGGTATCCTTCTTGTCTTGTCTCTTTTTTCTTGCAGTAGGGTCTTCCTGTGAAGTTTTTATTTAGTCCTTGCATTTTCTTTTCTTTATATCGAAAATACAAAAATATTTTCTTATTTTCATTATGGAATTTGCACTTTTGATACATTGCATTGATTTTGACACATGTGGAGAGATTGCATTTCATTGAAATTATAGAGATTGCATTGGAAAGATTGCATTTAGAATCATACTATAACTTTTAAATTCAAGAATAGTCCTTAGCAGTTCTTTTATATTTTCCTCTTTTTATATGTTGAGTCGTAATACCATCACTTTCACGAACACACCTCTTGAGTAAGAAGAAGCCATTAAAATTACTGCTGATTAATTGAAATTGATAGAAATGATTTTATTTTTCAGGGTACACTAACAAGTATAGGACATAGAGCCTTGGAATAAGATTTTGTGAGTAAACTTCTCCAAGGCTATTAAACTAAACATACGTGTCTGACCAGGGAGTGGTTAAATCCATTGTGTAATTAGTGACGTCAGGAGGCTTCGCTCACACTGAAGTTAAGCACGAGGTCACGCGAAGTTGGTTGCAAAGATATCCCTCTAATACCTTCTTAGCGTCAGAGATATTTATGGGGTTCTATTCATATTTGGGGGTCTTTCTAGTACCTTTACCTTCGTGAGAGGCGGTGATTTCGATATTTTAGGATTTGTTACCCTGCCCATACAGTGGAATGGACTTACGACTGTTCACCTACGCATTGGTTATATTGTGGTGACTGTAGTTTCTTGGCATCGGTAGCCACATAGGTTACTTGCAGGGGTTATTCTTGTTGGGTATGTGTTATATTCTTTGCATGTGTGTGTGTGTGGGTGTGTCGGATACGACAATTGCGTTTGATGATCCCTTCACCTAGATCTTTTCTATGTGTGCCAGGCACTTTCCTAGGGGGATCCCAGGGGGGGGCAGGTATGCCCCCCCTGGTTATGCGTAGCGTTCGGGGTAGCGCCTCGATTTTTTTTTTGGGGTGGTTTTTGCTATTTTTAGCAGATTTGTAAATTAATCCTGGATTAAGGGATTATGGTTTTGGTATCTACGGAATACCTAAAGAAATTGTATATATTGTATGGCGAATGGTGAAATTAAATATAATGAAAATAAGAAAGGTTTTCCCGGTTGAGGGTTTCCGGTATAAAATCTCTGTGTACTCTGTGTATGAGCCATTGATTAATTTATCTATTGCTTAAGAATCTATATGCGTTACTTTACTTCGCAGGTTTAAAACTTACATGTGTTATCAGAGCTCGTTTTTGGCTTCAGAGGGACGCCTTTGTTGCTGAGGGTTTGGCTCAGTCTTGATAGATCAAGTTTATCTTAGGTCTGTGATAAACTTGGGTTTAGTGGGAGCTTTTGCAGTGGAGATTCGAGTAAAGAAAGAGGAATGGCGAGCCCATCTAGAATTGAGATAGAGAATTTCAACGGTAAAAACTTTGAGCTATGGAAGCTCAATATGGAGGACCTTCTTGTAGACAAAGAACAATGGATCGCTATGGATCCTGGTACATAGCCTACTGGTACACCATCTACAAGCACACAGGCTACTGGTACACAAACTACCAATACACAAACTACTAGTACACCAGCTACTGGTATGTCGAAGGAAGATTGGGACGAGTTGGACAGAAGAGCAAGGAGTACTATTCGACTCTGCCTGGTAGATTCAGTGTTGTTGAATGTCTCAGGAGAATGTACAGCCAAGGAACTATGGGATAAGTTAGGGAATTTGTATCAATCAAAGTCCCTGGTAAACAAGTTGTTTCTTCAAAAGAAGCTATATCATCTTAGGATGGAAGATGGAGATTCTGTGACAGAACATCTAAATGCCTTTAATACTCTGGTAAGTCAACTTGGATCTGTTAATATTACGATTTCAGAAGAAGATAAGTGTATTACTTTGTTATGTTCTTTTCTAGACTCTTGGGATAATCTGGTTGTAGCAATAGGTAGTACCACTCAATCTACATTGAAGTATGAGGATGTAGTTGCATCCTTGTTATCTGAAGAGATGAGGCGAAAAAGCATGGATGGTCACAGCACAGATGCTTTATTTGTAAGAGGGCATACCCAAGACAGGAACCCTGGTAAG
>JASDQU010735829.1:171265-213279 GCA_032191745.1 Picea mariana | reverse complement strand
TTAACCTATTTGGAGGAGCAATCAATTGGATGAGCAAAAGACAGGCTGTAGTGGCACTCTCAACTACAGAAGCTGAATACATGGCAGCCACTCATGCAAGCAAGGAAGCAGTATGGTTACAAAGATTGTGTTCAGGTATTGGGTTGGTACAACAAGCAGTGAGATTAGACTGTGATAGTCAGAGTGCAATATTCTTGGCAAAGAACCCAACTTATCATTCAAATACAACACATATTGATGTTCAGTATCACTTTGTGAGAGACATGGTTGAGGAAAAGAAGGTATTGCTGGAAAAGGTTGACACTTTGAAGAATGCTGCAAATTCATTAACAAAGTTAGTGAGCACAGAAAAATTCTCTTGGTGTAGAGTAACAATGGGCATTGCTGCCCTGGATTGCTGACTATATAATCCCCTGGACCCCTGGATGAAAAGAAAACAACAAGTGGAAGAATGTTGGGTATGTGTTATATTCTTTGCATGTGTGTGTGTGTGGGTGCGTCAGATACGACAACTGCGTCTGACGATCCCTTCACCTAGATATTTTTCGTGTGTGTCGGGCACTTTCCTAGGGGGGTTCCAGGGGGGGGTAGGTATGCCCCCCCCTGGTTACACGTAGTGTTCGGGGCAGTGCCCCGAATTTTTTTTGGGGGCGGTTTTTGCTATTTTTAGCGGATTTGTAAATTAATCCCGGATTAAGGGATTAGGGTTTTGGTATCTACGAAATACCTAAAAACATTGTATATATTGTATGGTGAATGGTGAAATTTGATATAATGAAAATAAGAAAGGTTTTCCCGGTTGAGGGTTTCCGGTATAAAATCTCTGTGTACTCTGTGTATGAGCCATTGATTAATTTCTCTATTGCTTAAGAATCTATATGCATTGCTTTACTTCACAGGTTTAAAATTTACAATTCTGTAGGTACCTTGAGTCAGATAAGGGTCAGACAACGAAAAACCTTTATGGAGGATTACCTCTTCGAGGGGATCTGACTCACTGTGTTGTTAAGCCCATGAGGGCCATTATAACTGATTCTGATTCCACTAATATTTTGAAGGGAGTCTCAGATCCCTCTTGGGTGATACATACCTACTCTAGTGAGGGAGGCCCCTTTTCAGCCACTATATCTTGTTTGTGTGCATTTTCCTTTTTTCTTTATTTTGGTGTGGTTTCTGATTATTAGTTGGCCCTAGGATTTTGTTTTATATCTCAAGCCTTGATTCATCATGGAGCAAGACCAACCTCCTTACTGGTCTCTCCATTTGTTGAAGTTACCAGCACATCTTGATCCTTTACCAAAGCTTCCTTATAAAAGGTGCAGAGTTAATAAATGTGGTACACATATCTCCACCTTCCAGACTCGTGATCATCCAGTTATGAGTACTGATTCAGACTCGAATGTCTCGGGGAGTCCTTCGACTCCATTATCTTCCGTGATTAGTGGGATCCATTCAACTCCTTCATATTCAACGGTGTGGACGTTGGAGGTCCTCGCCTTTAGTGCTACCCAACCTGTGAGTTCTAATCAAACCAAAAGAACAAACCCTTTAAGATCTCTTTTTGGAATGCCAAGTCAATATTCTCAGTCAATACCTTCAGCCTCTAATCCATTTTCTTTTGGTATGCCCGAGATGACATCACAACTCTCATCCTTTGTTTCAACGACTAATGTGAATCCTAGTTTTGGATATGGGGGCACGACGCCTCCTTATGTTTGTTTCTCATTTGGTGGAGGTCATATTCCCCAAGTGAATCCTACAGTGGGAGGTCTAAATCCTCTTTCCTCTGAGCCTAATCCTAGTTTCAATGCTCCAGGATGGAGTGCTCAACTAGGTGGACAATTCACTTCCTATATTTTGTTCTTCATCTCTTCTTCCTCCACACTGATTCCTACAAACACATTTATTATGGTGAAACCCCCTCTGTCCTCTAGTGTTCCATCTGGAGGGAGTTAGCTTCATAGTATGGGTAACCCCCAGCACAGAGTCCCTTTGGCTGGGGGCAACGTATATAACTCTCATCTTGCCACTTTCGTGGGTATGGTGCCCATACAACCTTTCATGAATAATTTTGGAGGAGGATATTATCCTACCAGATAGGGCCATGGAATATACCAGAACCTTGGATGGTCTGCAATCCCTCAACCCCAATCTTTCTTGGGAGCATGGGATAAGATGTTGCAACCCTGGCTCCCTTTTATGGCCACGATTAATCTGCCAGATTTGTTGAAATTAATGAATGACCATGTGCATCATGATCCATCATGGCCCCCCATCTCCACCAATATTCCTTTAGACATTCCAAAATTTGAAGGAAAGAATGGTGAGGATCTGGGTGATCACGACACTAATTTTCATCTATCGTTCTCATCCAAGTCCTTGAATGATGATTCTATTCATTTGAGACTATTTCAATGCACCATCATGGGGGTCGTCGTGAAATGGTACATTGAGCTACCGGGGGAAACATATGGAACCTTTAATTAAATGGTATTTGTTTTTCTCAACCACTTCCAGTCGTCGGTTCGTTATGATGTCGACATAGAACTTTTGTCAACATTCCGCCAAGATAAATCCACACATATCTCAGACCATATCCAAGAGTGGCATAGAAGAAAGAGTTTGATCAAATCCTACATTCCTCCAGAGTTTTTATTGGAATGGTTCCTTAAGTAATTATTGTCTTATATTTCGAAGGATGTCTCTACATTTGGAGTAACATTTGAGGAAGAAGCCATTTTCAAAGCCCAGTAATTGGACCTCATATATTCTCAATCTGGGATGCTTTATGAGATTCTTCCTGACACACAATGGTCAAACTATAACCCTAGAAAAAATCCCAGGCCTCATGGGCTCTGCAAATGCTAAGCCTATAGACTTGGTGACAAACCAGTTGAAATATTTGTCTCTAAGATAGCCTATAGCAGGACAAGCTTTGACTTCGTCCTCCACCCCCGTTGAGTCGACGGATGTGCATTCTATATAGTCTTCGTCTAACACAAATGGTAACCAACAAATAGGAGGGAATAAATAGAAAGGACGAGGTAATAATCGTAAGGGTGGGAAAAATAATAATAAAGCCACAGACGACACTAACAATGATAGATCGAATAATAATGCCGATGAGGGAAAGAAAGAGAAACAAAAGGTGAAGTTTCCTTGTAAACTTTGTAAAGATGATCACATTACCCACCTATGCCCCAAAATCGAGGAAGCCTCGAGGATCTTATCTCACCCTCCCATTGTGCTAACAAATCCATTTCCACATAATCAACACATGGCCTTGGGGAACTCCAACACCAGAAATGCGTTGAATGAGAGTCAAAACCCCTCGACACATGAAGGTGGCCATCTATGCGTCAATATGGTCAAGTCTCAGATTGATGTAGCCACTCGATCTCATGATTACGGTTCTTCATAAATTGTTATAGGTCCAGAGTCTCCTCCTCCTCTGGAAACACCCTTGCATATTGAAAAGAAAGAACCTCTGCCTTGTATTCTGAAAGGAGTACTAAAGCGCTTTGTCCACAATCCTAATGCCAAAGCCACCCATAACTATTCGATTGTCGAAGATCTGGGCCAAAAGCCTTGTGCGATGTCAGCTTTGGAGGTGCTCTAGATGTGTCCTTCATAGAGGAACACCTTGTTATTTGTGTTATGAGCTCTAGACCCATATTGCTTGAAGGTTATCAAGTTTGACGTCGCGGATGTTAAGCCTTGCTTACCTTACCACATGACCTTTCAAATCCATGTGCAGTACACAAAAATTACCATCAAACGTACTATAATTGATGAAGGTGTTGCGACGTGCGTGATGTCCCTAACATGTTGGAAAGCCATTGGTTCTTCGACCCTATCCCAATCTATGACTATGTTGACTGCGTTTGATGGGCGTTCGTTTCAACCCCAAAAAATTCTTCTTGTTTTTCCGGTCTAGTTAGGTGGGAAGACGATGGAGGTTTATGTCGAGGTGGTTGATGCACCTATCGACTACAATTTACTACTAGGGAATAATTGGACTTATGCCATGACAACCATCACATCGTCCATTTTCCGTACTTTATGTTTTCCTCACGAAGGCAAAATAGTGACAATTGATTAGTTGTCCTTTACACATGATAGTCCCAGTGCATCAGTTGGACCTTCGGTCCTTGTGATTGACAATTTTTAGTAGGCAAATAAGGATGTTGGTGTCAGAATGTGTTCCTCTTTGATGGGTAGCTTTGATTTCATGGCACCAATTCACTATATTCATGCCATTTCTAGTGAGTCTTCGTCATCGATGAGGTCCATTCTTTTATGTACTTCCTATTTAAATGAACCTTGGACCCTACCTTCCCCGATTATGTCGTACGAAGGTTATTCACACGTTGGGATGGAAATTCCATTGTCGGTAGAAATGACTTCATATCAAGCTATTCTTGACACTACTGCTGACCTAGATCCTTCCTCCTCGCAGACATATGAGGTGGATCTTGTTTTAGGGCTTGTATGGGCTGCTCAATCATATTGTTCACATGATTTCCTTGATGATACTTTACCTTCATATGAATCCATATTAGAGGCCATGTCTAGTCCTAATAGGCCTTGGGACGATATGCATCGTTGATCCTACTTTCTCCCAGAGCTTGTTAAGATCGAACAAGATGACTTTAGATCTACCTTGAGTGAGATGGTCGGTCACACCATGGTTCCATTAGATATGCATGGTATTTATGCCGAGGGAAACATGGAAAATATTTCTCCTACCATCACGATTGACATCTCTCGTATCCCTGGTAAAATTGAGAACGTGTATGTTGGTACAGATTGTTCGCTTGAAGAAATTCAGATCTACACCGATATTTTCAAATAATTCCGAGATGTTTTTGCTTGGTCATATGAAGAGATGCCAGGGATCGACCCCATCATTGTCAAGCACGATATTAAAATATATCTAGATGCTAAACCTATTCAACAACATCTTAGAGATGTTAATCCTAGGAAGTCCCTTGCCATTAAGGAAGAGGTAGGGAAGCTACTTAGTGTTGGTTTCATCTACTCGATTCCCTTGAATGAATGGGTGTCCAACCCCATTCTCGTAAATAAAAAGAAAGAAACCATCCGTGTTTGTATGGATTTTAGAGACTTGAACAAGGCTTGTCCTAAACATAACTTCCCTAATCCTTTCATTGACTAGATTCTTGACGAGTGCGCGAAAAGATAAGTCTTTTCTTTTATGGACGAGTTTTCAGGGTATAATCAAATTCTGATCAAACCTGAGGATCAACATAAAATGGTGTTTATTTTTCCTTGGGGTACTTTTTCATACCGGAAAATGCCTTTTGGCCTTAAAAATGCCGGAGAAACCTTCCAACGTGCCATGACCTTTGCTTTTCATGATATTAAACATATTGTCGAAGCTTACCTAGATGATCTCGCTACTCACTCTCACAAGAGAGTAGATCACTCCACTCACCTTCATTTAGTATTTGAGAGATGCCGTTACTATCGCATTTAGTTGAACCCTCACAAGTGCATCTTCTGTGTTAGGTCTGGTCATCTCTTAGGATTCATAGTGTCTGAGGATTGGATCATGGTAGATCCTATGAAGGTTGAGGAAATAATTTGATTTCCTCCCCCACACAACATTAGACAACTTCAAGGTTTACAGAGGAATTCTATATTCCTACGTCGGTTCATAGTGAACTATGGCAATTTAACTAAAGGTTTCATGTTTCTTTTGAAGAAGGATAGTCTGTTTATATAGGATGAGCAAGCCTAGGAATCCTTTGATTCTCTTAAGAAATATTTGGTATTAGTGCCTATGTGGAAGCCTCCAGACTACAATAGAGACTATTTTCTTTATATCACTATGTTTGAAGGTACAATTGGTATGGTTCTAGTTCAGAAGGATGATGAGATCCATAAGCATATTTTCTACTATCTCAGTTGAAACCTAGTTGTTCCTGAACTTAAATACTCTCACGTAGAGAAGATGTCCTTCTGTACATGTGGTTCAACGATTATGATATTATATCTTACTTTGCAAAACTATCGTAGTTGCGGATATCAATCCATTTCAATTCATCCTCACCAGGCGTATCATAGGGGGAAAATACAATAAGTGGATTTCTATTTTGCAATAATTTGATCTCTATTTTTCTTCTGCAAAGTCTAAGAAATCGATATTTTTTTCCGAGTTGATATCGGACTTCCCTCAACTAGATGAGGAAATGTTTCATGACGATTCTTTCACAGATGAACATTGTTAAGAACCAAATATCAAGATAGCATATAAAAACCTCATAATAAGTACTCAATGCCTTGAAAAAGAGAGAATTTCAGATAATAAGCCTCTTCGAGGGGGAAACCTCCTTATACACCACATAAATTTCTCAATACAAGATGATTTCAAATGAAAAGGTATCCTTGGTATATATTGGAGACTAGGCGGTACAATTACAACTAATGGACCCAAGCCAACTTAAATAAAATAACATTACTAATGTAATATGCCCCAATTAAGGGGTAATGTGCCACTGTTTAGGGATTAACATGCCCCTCCCCTTCAAACAAGTTTTTTCCGAAACACTTGAGTAATTATGGATACTTCTGTATAAAAGAATCATCTTCCCAAGTGGAATCTTCAACATGTAGTTTCCTCCACTTAATGAGATAATCTGAAATGGATCTATTCCTCAGCTAGCGAATTCTTGTGTCAGTGATAGCTTCAGGATCCAATATAATTTTCCCTTCCTCATCAAGTTCTGGTAATATAATTTGAACTAGGATCTTGCCACCTATAACCTTATTTAAGAATGAAACATGGAAAATTGGGTGTATTCATGAATATGCAGGCAACTCCTATTTGTATGCCATAGTACCAACATGTTGCAACACCTTATAAGGGCCATAGTACTTTGGTGATAATTTATTATCCTTTTGGTCTTTCTTGAGGGACATCTGTTTGTATGGTTATAGTCTTAAAAACACCCAATCCCCTACTTCAAAACTTCTTTCACTATGATGTTGATTTGTTTGTTGTTTCATGCGATTCTGTGCCATGGTCAGGTTGTCCGTTAAGATTTGGAGAACTTGTTGTTGATGCTTGATGTGATATTCCACTGTTTGAACCTTATATTTTTCTTTTAGAGGAGTGATGGAAGGAGGGTGGTATCCATAGAGTTCCATAAATGGTGTCATTTTTGTTGCAGTATGAAAGGAAGTGTTATACCACCATTATACCAAGGGTAACCATTTGAACCATTGTGTTTGTTTATCAAAGACAAAGAAATGAAGGTATCCTTCCAGACATTTTTTCACTATCTCGGTTTTTCCATCATATTGAGGATGATAGGATGAGTTATGAGCCAATTGAGTACCCAAACAAGAAAATAATTATGTCCAAAAATGTCCAGTGAAGATGGGATCTCTGTCACTTACAATAATATTTTGGCTTCCATGTAGCTTTTGAACAATCTCCATGAATGTCGTGGAAACTGTACTGGCTTTGAAGGTATGAGAGAGTGCACAAAGTGTGTGTACTTTGTCAGGCTTTCAAAAATCACCATGATGACACTCTTTCCTTCATACTTAAGTAACCCTACGATGAAATACATGGAAACCTCCTCCCAACGCTGACTTGGGATTGATAATGTTTGTAAAAGATCTGGGGTGTTAATTGTTTCCACCTTATTTTTTTGGCAAACCAAAAATTCCGCCACAAACCTTTGAACATCTGTTTTAAGGCCATCCTAAAAAACTTCCTTCTTGATCCTATGGTAGGTTTTCAAACACCTTGAGTGCCATCCTACCAGAGAGGTTTGCAATTCCAATAGTACCTTTTGTTTGAGTTGGGAGTTCTTACATAAATATAAGCGATATTTGTACCACAGTGAATCATTTTTCCATGTAAATGTATTTGATGCACTGGAATCCTGCTGCAACCTTTGAATGAGAGTCCACACGTTTTCACCATTCTTCCATTCATCCCTCACTTCTATTATCCAATCGGGTTGGATGATCGAGATAGCATAGAGAAAGGCCTCAACATCTTCATCCTTTATTGAGAGTGCATCTTCCACAACATTTTGCTTCCCTTTTTATAGATGATTTCAAAATCATAACCCAATATCTTGGTCACCCATTTTTTTTGTTCTTATGAAGATAGTCTTTGTTCCAAGAAGTATTTAAGACTATCATGATATGTTTTGACCTTGAAGTGCCTAATTATTAGGTAAGGGTGCCATTTCTTCAATGCATGTAGTATTTCCATCATTTCCTTATCATAAATGGGTTTGTGTAATTCCTTTCCATTGAGTGGCCGACTTTCAAAAGAAAGGGGCCTTCCTTCTTGCATTAGAACATCACCAATGCCATTTCCCAAGGCATCACATTCCACAATAAAGGTTTTTGTGAAGTCTGGTGTGGTCAAGACATGAGCTTTTCACATCTCCTCTTTAAGTTGTTCAAAAGCTTGAGTTTCCTCTGGAGTCCATGAAAATGCATCCTTCTTATTTAATGTCGTTAAAGGTTCTGCTATTCTTCCATAGTTTTGAACAAACTTGCGGTAGTAACCTGTCAAACCCAAAAATCCTCTAAGATTCTTCAATGTTTTTGGAATCGACCAGTCCATCATGGCCTTAATCTTGTTAGGGTCTACCTTGACACCTTCATGAGATACAATATGACCCAAATACTCTACCTCCTTCACCCCAAAGAAACATTTAGATGGTTTGGCATATAGTTGTTTCTCCTTTAGTAGTTGTAGCACCTTGTCAACATGTCGCACATGATCCTCCCAAGACTTGCTATAGATTAGTATATCATCAAGAAATACTAACACAAATTTTTGAAGGAAGGGATTGAAAATGGAATTCCTCAACCCTTGGAATGTAGAAAGGTGCATTTGTAAGGCCAAAAGGCATGACCAAAAATTCAAAATGGCCTTCATGAGTTTGAAATGTTGTTTTTAGGATATCTTCTTCCTTCATTCTAATCTGATGATACCCTGAACGAAGATCCAATGTTTTGAAATAGATTGTTGCATGTAGTTCATCTAATAATTCATCAATGAAAGGAATGGGAAACTTATCTTTAATAGTGATCTTGTTGATCTCTCTATAGTCTGGACACATACGCCATGAGCCATCTTTCTTGAGTACCATTACCACCGATGCATAGTAAGAACTTTGGATAGGTATAATAATGCTACCCTCTAACATTTCTTCAACCATATGCTCAATTTCCCTCTTCTAGGCATAAGGGTATCTATAAGGCATGATGTTATGAGGAACACTCCAAGAAATTAGGTGAATAACATGATCATGATTTCGTGTGGGTGGAAGACCTTTGGGAATATCTTCAAATACTTTGGAATTCTTATCAATGATCCGTCGGATATCTAGGGGAATATATGGATTAAATGTTTGAACATCTAGTTATCCTAGTTGTGCAATTACACCCTGATGCCCCTTTTTCAATAATTTTGTCATGCCATTAGAGATTATCACCTTACTGGGTTTCCTTTTGATACCCTTTAACTCAATTTCTTTTCCCTCCAATGAAAATTTCATGAAAAGTTGTTGAAAATTAAAATCCATTGTTCCTAATGATTGTAACCATTGGATTCCTAGTACGCCATCAGCACCACACATGGGTATAGAAATCATTAGAATATTCATTACATATCTCCCCATAGTAAGATTGATCTTATTGTATTTTCCTGAGCAATTGATAGTTCCTCCATCTGTAATCATTACTTGAAACTTTAGCACGGATGATGGGTGTTCTATATGCACTAAAAAACACTAAAAACCCTTAATTAAATTGTCAACCCGGGGTAAGTAAACTTTGAGTTGTAGCAATATATGTGCCAAGGCAGAAAGAATAGATGTAGTATAGTCTAACTAAGGAAATGGGCTATTTGAGAACTAATCTATTCAAGCAAAGGCTATTAATGATCAAACCCTATTAAGAAACTTAAATTATTTACCCTAAGTAACTTTTGAACAAAGGATCGATGGATAGTCCTAAGGAAGAAAATGAGAACCCTACTTAAAGAAAATTAACTTAATCATTACAATAAGCAAAAGCAAACTATCTATCTAATGAGAAATAACAACAACAACTAATCTAATTAATCTATTCAAATTCAATAAGCAACAACAAGTAAGTAAATAAACAAGCAAGCAACTACCCTATTAAAGAAAATAAACAAGCAATCAACTACCCTATCAAAGCAAGTAAACAAGAAAGAAATCAACTAACTAACCTATGATAACTTCTACATCAAGTAAACTAATCAAAATTACTCAATAAGAAACTAATCAAACTAATAAGGAAGTGAAATCTATTCTTAAATTAAACTTCATAATCACTTCTAATTTATGAAAGGAAATCTTAACCTATAAATTCAAAGCATCATGACAATAAAAGTAATCAATAACTATTCTTTAATCTACCATAAGAAAACTATTCTTTAATATACCAAAGCAAGAAGACTATTCTCTAACCTACAAAGCAAGAAAATTCAAATATAGTGTTGATGGTTATGTCTTCGGTGTCTTATAATATCACGATGACATTTAACAATTAACGATAACTCAAGAGGGATAAACTCGATATTGACTTCGATAGCAAAGTGAAAAGTATGAATTAGGCAATCTAGTGAGAACTTAGCCATTATAGAAGCAACATCAACTACCTTGCATAACCATGTGATTATTTGATCTATGCACTAATCATCAACAATATGAAAACACTATTCTATTAAATTCAATTGCATTCTATGCTAGTGTAAGCAAATTCATACTACTTAAAGATTCATAACTGAAAACTAAATTCAATAATCAAACTTCGAATTAAAATTGCAACCTAGATCTAGAAAGGAAATTGCATAAAGTGAATTAAACTAATCCTATTTTAACAATTAAAATTGCAAATGGAAAATACTCATAAAGACATAACTTAAATCCTACTTCTATTTCAGCATATGACAAGAAATTAAATGAGAAAACTAATTAACAACTAGATAAGAAAATTTAAATAGAAATTAGATAAGCAAACTGGAAATGAAAACTAAAACTGACAACTATCCATCCACCGAAGCTTGCCAAAGAAACCATAAACTAACTACTTTGTTTTTAAACTCTATTTCAGCATAAAGAAAATCTAGCTATCATCTAATTATACACAAGGGTTAGTATCTAAAACTTGCAAGTTTGTTTCCTATCAATTAAAAGGTCATTGCATATTAACACTAGCCTCCATAATAACCTGCAAAACTGAACTAAAGCAATTAAATTATCAACAACAATTTACATAGTAAATAAACATAATAAAACTCATAAATAGGAAATAAAAGGAATGATGATTACACTATATAAATTCACAAGATAATTGACTAAATGTTCACCCAGACTGTTGATGGGGCCCCCATCAGGTCGTGGCTACTCCTCAACGATAAATCACGAGCTCAAGCAACACAATTTCAACATTAAGATAAAAACGCAGTTTTACATAGTTTTAGCAAAATGTCTGAAAATGGAAAAACAAAGATTAGCTATCCTCTTGCTCTTATAACTATTTTTCTGACCATTGATGTAGTATTTATAGAGTTTACAAGATGAGAGGTCGTCCACTAGAAGGGTCGACCTCCTCTAAAAAAATTAAATCGCATTGAATGCGTCTTAACCGCCGGTGGCTTCTAGAAACAAAGTGAGCCAATAAACGCCCATCACAACAACCCAATCCATGTTTTCAGAAGCTCAGTACTGGAGGCCACGAGCATAAGGAAAACCCATGTCACCGATTTTCCCATCACTGGCCACCGATATGATAACCACCAACTCACCCACGTTTTTAGTGCAAGACGGAGTGCCAGATGGATTGCCAAATGGAGTACCACATGCAGTGTCAGATGCAAAAATTACCTGTGATTTTTCCCTGTGACACACATAATGTGAATTAGTTTCCTGGAAGCATTAAAACATGTTGAATTATACTTGAAACCATCATAAAACATTAACCATACGTACTTGGCATAAGCTACGGAGATTTGATACAAAAATCCTTCAATACTCCTTCAAAATAAGAAAATACACATACAATATTGGCAAAAAGGATCTAATCATCATCATTAAATTAACCATATTGCGGGCCCAACATTACCCCCACACCTAAGATTTTGCAGGTCCCACTGCAAACAAAAATGAATTTCCCCACATGACTAAGCTTGCTGAGAAGGATCATCTTTAGAAGCTTCTTCTTCTTGCCGTGAATATTTTGTCTTGTGCCTCTTGTGTTGTTTCAATTGTGCCCTGAGGTTGCGATTGGTTTTGGTCATCTTGTTAACCAATTGTTGAAGGGAATTCACCTTTGCTTGGAGGATTTCATTTTCATGCTGAAGATGCGTGTCCAAAGTCTTCCTCTCTTCCAATTGTTGCAACAACTAAAAATTTTCTTGTTGTAACTTCTCAATGGATGGAGAAGGATCAAATATCTCAGAGAAGGGCTTAGATCCATTGAAATATGTAGAGTGTCTATCATTCTTAGGATCTGGGGTAGGAATCTATGTCGTAGGAGTAATAGGAGGTTGATGAGGAGAAGTAGGTTCAGATTTTGTCTTTCTTTGAGGCTTCAATTCGTCTGTAGACACTTCCCTAAGTGTTTTGTGAGGGCTTTCGAGATCAGAGAATACTTGGATAGGGTCGGAAGTAGTCATGGGTTTTGCATAAGGTTTTCCTCTTGTGCTCCGAGTACTCTTTCGAAAGGGTCCTCTATTAAATTGATTATATCCTCTCCTATTTGTGGGAACTGTAGGAAAGTCTTGTTGAATTACTTCTTATATCTTTTTGGGTCCAGGATCAAGAGATATTGAAGGCATCTGGAGATTAGAAATAGGCTTCTTGGTCTTTTTTCTCGATGAGGATGCAGGGGTATCAACAAGATTTTTAGATTTTTGATCCGGTAAATAAATGGCTTGATCAGGAGGTTTTGGAGTCTTCAGAGAGTGGGGTTTGGATGGAGAAATAGTCCTTAGATCAAGTGCCTATTTGCTAGTCTTTATTGTCAAGTGAGGGTTTGCAAATTGGTAAATGAACTCATCCCAAGTTTGCCCCTGTTTTTCCAATTCGGCTAAAACAAGGAGTTTGATAAGGCCATGGTGAAAGAGGTTTTTGTGGGGTTTGGTTACATTCTTCCTCACTTGAGAGGACATCTTCTCCAAGCTCTTTAAAAAGTAGAAGGGAAAATTCAATGGTTTATTGAGCTGAAAGTAAGCTAAAAATTGAAAGTGACATGATTTAAAGGTGGAATATCTACCTTGACATGTGATCAACCTAGTGATGAATATGAGAGCATTGATTAGCTCCTCTTTTATCCACTCCTTGGAGTATCCTTTAGCTCCAGAGATGTTCTGAAATTCTAGTTTAAAAACCCTGTTATAGATTGATCGTAGCAACTGGTGGTTTTTAAACCATCTATCCCCCACTCTTGGAAGCTTTGTGGCTGCATATATGGATTTCTCTCAGACCCTAAAGGTGAGAGAACCCACCCGTGTTGTCTTTCCATCAAAACCAAGGGAAAATTGCATTGAAATGCCATCATTATGGCCCTACAAGTGGGAGAAAAATGACCCCCAACCTGCACGCAAAAATACTTCCCTACACTGTGAAAACTCAGGGATGGAAAAAAGGTCTGCGTAGGAAGACAACTCATACTATTTGGGCATCGTACTGGTGTGAAGAAATGGATAGAGGAAGAAATTCACATAGGATAGGTACAATCAGGCCAAGGAATGACACGATTTGAACAGGGGCCGAGCACAATTAAGTAGGGGAATGAAATGACCAGAGGCTGAGCGCGTTTAAAACAGGGGCGAATGAAAATGGGCAAAGGCAAGTGTGAGGAATAATGGGATAACCCAATTGAGCGATCCCTCCCTTTATGAGTGTGCCTAAGGTGGAAATGGTTGCATTCATAATGAATGTACAGGCACGATTTTGAATTTGAAGGCATGTTTTGGGGGAAATCATAATGATAAGAAGTTAGATCAATGTCCAAGTCTTTTTACTTGGATATTTGATCATAAAAATGTCTAAGTTTTATCATTCAATCTTAATTGCCATGAACTAATTCGAATAAATGCCATTGATTCTTGGTTACCTGAAATTGTGGACAATTATTGGTATATTTTTTCACATGGCACTCCGTCTGACACCTCATACGACACCTCATACGACACTCCATATGGTACTTCTATGTGAAATGCATGTTTACCTCCTGTAATGGATAGCTTGTAGTCTTGGAATGGTTTTGATAGTCACAGTGATTGGGAGCAGAGGCAGAGTGTTCCATTATTATTGATTTTTCCATCATGCTTACTCAATCCACTCACATAAGACATGTAATTTCCATTCTGCAATGAACAGCCCGTAACGAAAATAAACCAATAAAGTGGTGTGTTAAGGATATGTACAACAATTTATAACACACAGAAAATTATCATTTCAAAAAAAATAAAATGACTAATGATGTAATAGCATGTATCATGAAAACAATACACATAATTTTTTACAAAGATTTACTTCTCTAGGGAATGATCATTTGTCAACTCATGAAACCCCTCCCCCACACCTAAGTATTGTGACACCTCACAATAAAAAATATAGGAAACCAGTCAATTCTCCCAATAGCCGAAGATTTACAGTTTGTTAAGTGTAGAGATAAATTTCACAGATTGGTCTGACGAGACGATTAGAAGATGGCCCCACCTATAGGATAGAACATCCTACATATAGATAAGAAGAGGTAGGCGAGAGAGTGTCGATATAGTATCAAAGTTAGTTTCCAATGGAAAATTTATGGAGTTCTTAACCTTAACTTAACCATACATACTTCATGTCATCTCTGTCTACAAGTAATGCTGTACATCAAGACAAGTTTAAATTTATTATTTATTTTTTGTCAGATTACCATCCTCGCTAGGTAGAATGCCCCGCTACTAGCAAGACTGTTTAGTACCCGGACGGGTTTACCTGGTCATACCACATGCTGATACTCGCTGCCAGCAGACCTGTTCAGTATCCCAACAGGATAGCCTCTTACACCCTCAGAGACTGGCCCTCCATCATTTAAGTTTTTAGTATAAGATTGATTTGTGCAAGAATATGGGGGGACAACTTCGAAAACAACTTTTTTTTTTCTTTTTTTTTCAATTGGGATGGTATTTATGTTAGAGGATGAATTTCCGTTATATTCCTTAGTGATTGTCCTGATGTAAGGGGTACTTAAGAAAACGTGACCTATCTAAAGATATGATATAATCAAGATTTTTAGTGCGTAGTGGATGGTACCATTGGGAAAGAACATAAACATATCTCTAGGCTCAACTCACTTTCTTCTTTTGTAAGTTATTGTGATGTTTCCATGACTAACCGCTAATCAGACCTCCTTGTTACTCTTTAATAAATATACTGTTCTCACTTACTCAGGTTTCTTGGGAAAACTGTACGAGAGACCTCTAAGCTTGATGGTTACGGTATCACTTCCTTATATAGTGGTGGAGATTTTCAAGAGCAACTTTTTTTTTTTTAAATGCCTTAAGAAAAAGAGAAGATGAAGTTTTTTGCAAAAATTTGGCTAATTACAACAAGTCATTATTCATTTTATGCTTAGCAGACAACAAGGTTCAAATATAACAATATTTTGAAGAAAAATCCTTCTTTTATATTTCCTTGAAACTGTCTACTCCTGGTGAAATAAATACCTACAAAAATCTCTAGAATTGCTTATCAACAAAATTCAAAATTATTTACATATGTATAGTAGAAAATTCAGAAAACATTCAAGAACAAGGGGGGACTTCCCCATCTACTAAGGCCAATGCCTTATCAATTGACATGACCTGTAGAAAGTCTTCTTTGGAAATGGGGTTATGATAAAATTTGAGTCGGTTTCCATTTACTACAAAGGAGACTTTTCTGTCGTCAATTGTTTTGATTTTCATATCTCCATTGTCATATACAGTGACTATCTTGTAAGGATCCAACCACCGAGTGGTGAGTTTTACTTTGAATGTTTTAAATTTGGAATCAAACAACAAAGCCCAATCACCAGGTTGGAATTGTTTCTTTTTAATAAACTTTCATGCCACTTGCTCCTCTGGTTTTGGACTAACATTGTTCCTTGGATGGCATCTTTCCTGATCTCATCCAACTCATTCAATTGTATGGCTCGTTGTTTCTGTGCCTCATACAAGTTTAATCCCACTTTTGTAGAAATACAAAAGGTCCTTACTTGGAATTCTATTGGTAGAAGCACTTGTTTCCCGTACACTAGCTCATAAGGGGAATGTCCGATGGTGTTTCTCCAGGTGGTCCGGTAAGCCCACAAAGCTTCTAGAAGCCTATCGACTTAATCTCGATGGTGTAATTGAACAGTATTGCTTAAGATAGCTTCCTGAACTTTGTTTGTAGACTCTACCTGACCATTATCTTGTAGGTGGTATGGAGAATATTTACAGTGTTTAATCCCATATTTCTCTGTTAGCTCTCTCATCAGCTTGGAAGTGAATTGAGTGCCTTGGTCTGTAAAAATTTCATGAGGGACACCAAAACGGGTAAAGATGTCTTCATAAATGAATTCAACAACATATTTTTTTGTAGCCCTAAATAGGGATTTTGCCTCTACCCACTTGGTGACATAATCTGTACAAACCAAAATATAGTTTTTCTTACGAGACATGGGTGAAATTGGTCCGACAAATTCAAGGGCCCATTTTTTGAAAGGTTCTATCATAACTTGGGCATGCAAGGTAATTTTGTCAACTGACATAGGTCTTCCTATCCTTTGGAAACTATCACAAATCCTCACATACTTGGCAACATCTTTGAAAATGCTAGGCCAATAGTAACCCGAATGCAACACCTTATATGTTGAACATTTGTCAGAAAAATGGCCACCACATGGTCCATCATGACAACTTCATAGGATTTATGGTACCTCATCTTCTCGGACACATCTACAAATAATCAAATCAGGACATGTACGAAAACGGTCATGGCCAACCCAAGAGTAATTAGCACTTTGCGTGATAATTTTACGCTTTTCATGAGGTGACAAATGAGACGGTAACTTCCTAGTAGCCAAATAGTTTTCCATATCCGCAAACCATGGGGTATTTACAGAGAGGGAAAAAAGGTTCTCATCTGGGAAACTATCATCTACAGGAATACCATCATCCTCATTTTTTATTCTTGAAATAAAATCATCTACCCAATTCTCCTTTCGAGGTCAGTCGAGAACGATGATGTTAAACTCTTGCAATAACAGGAGCCACCTAGTCACTCATCCATTAGTTATGGGTTTATTCATGAGAAATATAATGGTGGAATGATATGTATGTACAAATATCTTGTAACCTGTGATGTAGTGGAAAAACTTGTTAATAGAATGATCAACTGCCAATAATTCCTTCTCGGTAACTGTGCAGTTTAGCTCGGCAGGGGACAAGTTCTTGCTCACAAAATAAATGGCATAGGATTGTTGGTCCTCTTTCTGTCCTAATACTCCTCCTATTGCGGTGTCAGAGGCATCAGTGGATATGTGGAATGGGAGAACCCAATTAGGCCCCCTAAGAACTGGTGCCACAAACAACTTAGCTTTCAGGGTTTCAAAGGAAGTTTGACACTGCTCAATCCAAGAAAAATCAACAACTTTTATTAAAAATCCAAACATGGGTGTAAAAATCTTTGTAAAATTTTCAATAAACCATCGGTAGTATCTGACATGTTCAAGAAAGCTTCTCACCTCTTTCTGATTTTTTGGGGGTGGAAGTCTAACGATGACCTCAATCTTTGCAGTATCGACTTTTATCCCTTCAGATGAAACATGATGTCCTAGAACCACTCCTTCAGTTAACAACATTTTGCATTTTTCATGACTTAGAGACAGGTTCATTTCTTCACATATGATAAGGATTTTTTCTAAGTTTTCTAAGGCTTCCTTGTAAGTGTTTCCATAAACTGTGAAGTCATCCATGTAGACCTCCACGCAAACATAAATAAGATCGACAAATATCCCTAGTACTGCCCCTTGGAATGTGGCAGGAGAATTACACAATCCAAATGGTAAAAACCTATAGGCATAGGTGCCCCAAGGGCAAGTAAAGGTGGTCTTGTCCTGGTCCTTAGGTGCTATGAGAATTTGATTGTGCCCGCTATTTCCATCTAAAAAGGATAAATATTTATTTCCAGATCGGGCATCCAAAACTTGGTCAATGAAAGGAAGAGGAAAGTAATCCTTCAGAGTGGCTTTGTTGAGTTCCCAGAAATCAACAAAAAATCTCCATTTCCCAGTTACTTTCTTTGGAACCACTACAAGTGGGGATAACCACTTACTATCAGAGATAGGATAAATAAATCTGACATTTAATAACTTTTGGATCTCCTCCTTTACTATATATTTGAGTGTTGGGTTCATCCTTCTCTGGGGTTACCTAACAGGTGTTACGTCCCCCTGGGTATATATGTGATGGATACATGTTTCAGGGTGTATACCCTTCATGTCAGTGTATTCCCAGGATAATTCCCCTGATTGTTCTTTAAGGATACTTACTATCTGTTTTTGTTGGTCTGCATCTAGCCCGTAGTTTATATGTAGAAATTTTCTTGGGCTAATCTCGTATGGCATGGTATAAGACATGGCACATTCATCTATCTCGAAGATAAAATATGTCAAAGACAAAATGGATGGGTCTAATTTTTCCTGCAATTCTTCCCCGAACATATACTCAAATTGGGGAAAAGATTGTGGAAAATAAACACATGTGATAGCAGAAATGAACTGGTTTAACACATTTTCCGTTGTGTTCTCCTGAAGTGCACAGGCATGCTCACTTGGAAATACGATTTCTTCCCATTCCTCATTCTCGTATGGACATTCAATCCACCATATATTCTCCATGATAGGTTAATATGGAGGGTATATGGCGAGATTCCGAATAGAGAGTACATTTGAGATGGTCATTTCTCCCTCTCTACATCCAATAAATGCATTGGTTGTGGCTAACCAAGGTCTTCCCAAAATAACGGGATGGCCTTTGGTAGGATCCTTTGAGTGGATGACAAGAAAGTCTAATGGGTAGTCCCATGAGGCTAAAGTAACTATGATATCATCCAAAATTCCTTCAGGTATAACCCTATCTTATCTGCTAATTCCAAAATGGTTGGGGTAGGCATAAGAAGAGGTTTTAACTGTAGTTCCTCCAAGGTAGTAAAATTCATAACATTGATGGCTGACCCTAGGTATATGAGAGTGTTTTAAATGGAGATCTCATTAATGGTTATGGTCACAATGAGGTTTCCTAGGTTCCCATATTTTTCTAGCTTCGACTGCTCTGATATGTATTCAGAAAGTTCTCCTATCAAATGTACTGTAGGAGGATCCTTCTGCTTCCTACCTGGCTTCTTAATACACAATTATTTGACTACCTTATTGTATATTGGAATATCCTTGATGGCTTGTAGCAAGGGAATCTTGACACAAATATTCTTCAATTCATTCAAGATATCAAATTTTGGTCTGGTGGTAGGTTTCTCGATTACTAATATTTTCGAATAAGGAGGGGCCTTCGTAATTTGTTAAGGTTCATTTTGGGGAAGCTTGGGTTCTTGTTCCTTAGGAATAATAACATATTCCCACCTAGTTTCATCCGTGGGTTGTTTGGGGGTTTCCTCTTCTTCTTATTCCTGGATGACTATTGAAGATCTCTGCCTGTCCGAAAATTTTCCTGACCTTAGTTGAATCTCCTGTAGTGGAACATGAGTAATAACATATGTCGGAAAGGCCTACATATCAACATTGTGAAGGGGTTGAGTGGGCCTGTTATTGGGATCGGGCACTGGTTGTGTCGGTAATAATGTTGGTCTTGGGGAGCTTGCATTCTGATATTGTTGTGGTTGTTGTTATGGAATAGGAGGTAAAGGTGGTGGAACAAAACTTGGAAGAAACTACAGAGTGTTCGGTGGAAACTAATGGTAAGGATGGTTGGACATAGGAATAGGTGGATCTTGAAGGTTCCCTTGGTTATGTACTCCTCTCCATCCTTGAGGCCAAGGATGTTGGTACTGTGCAGACTAGTTTTGCCAACTTGGTGAGTTCCACTGTTGTTGTTGTTGATAATAGGGAGGAACTTGATATTGTGGATCTGGGTATGTGGGTTGTTTCCTAGGATGCCATGGCCTCCTAGGTGCATAAGAGGACTCCCCAGGATCCCCACTCCTATAGATGGCTAACACACTGGGAAAGGATGGACATTTCTCATTTGAATGATCTTCTGTGCAGAAGCCACAAATTGAAATGTTATCTAATGGGCATTCCCTTGAGGAATGATTCCTCCTACATCTTGGGCAATATATGCTCATTGTTGCATTTCCTCCTCCTGTTTCTTTTTAATTTTTAGGGTGTCCAACTGGGAACCTATTGTGCTTAAAATATCTGTCTTGAAGTTCTCTAAAAGGTTCCCTATCTCTTCTCTTGTGATACCACTTGAACTAACTAGTTTTCAGTTTCTATTATAAGGGTCTTGAACAATCTTTCCTGTTTTAGCTCTACTCCTTGAGTAATTCTTACATATTTCACATATTTCAGAAAATGGTTTATGAGAGATGTCACATGATGCAATCAGGTTAAGCATCTCTATGTATTCTTCTGAAATTCCCTTAAGGAAAAGAGCCCTAACTGCATCCTATGGGAGGTCATGTGATCTGGATTTATGGAGGAACACAATGAAATACAAAAATACACATAAACGTAGAGATGCAATGGAAATAAAACATCATTTCGTTAACAACAAATGCCTGAAATATGCTTACAGACATAATGGAAATAAAATAGCCAGGGCACTGGTAGCTTATCTCTGAGAAGAGATGTGGCAGCGACTGGCCTCTGAAATCTATGTTACAATGAGGCTTGAAGGCCTATATACTATTGAGAAACAATGGACAACCCTAAACATCCAAAAAACTAACCCGAGGAGATGAAACACCAGAATATGGGCCCCGTCGGGGTAAATTGGTACATCAGTTTCTCATGGTCGTAACTTTGGCATACTATCTCCATTTGACGCACATGATACATTGTTAGAAATATCTATTCGAGGACTACACTGCTGAAAATGAATATCGAGATCAGAATGAATTGATATTCACTAGAGTATTTGATTCCAAAAGACGTCATTTAGGGCCTCAAAACAGCTCTGGAAGTTCAGGACCTGAAAAACTGCTAAAAATAGTAAATTGTGCTACAATTAAGGAAACTAAAAAACTGAAAGAAACAATGGTGTGGATCCAAATGGAATATGTGGGTGGCCACCAATATCCACCTATATCATTCCTCCCCCCTTAGGAAGCAATGGTCCCCATTGCGTTGAGTTCCTCCATGAGATGATGAAACTTTTGCTGAACTTGGTCCCTAGTGAGCCACTTGCCTTGGTGAAGGAGTTGGCCTGCTTTGACAACTCGATATAGTTGTATCCTCTGCTGGCGAGTGTTATTGCTTTGTGTGTCCATAATATGAACATTTTTGGCTTGTTCCATGCAATATGGGTTTAACTTTGTTGGTGTGAGTTGTTCTGCCATGTCGAATGTGTTCAATAGAGGTGGAAAGTAGGGCTGAAGGTGATCCACATTGAACCCTAGGTGCAGACCAAGGAATGGTGGAATACTGAGTTCAAATTCATTGTCCCCTACAACCTTGATGATGGTGTATGGCCCATATCGGAGCGGTCGAATCTTGCAGTAGGGTCCAGTGAGGCACTCCTTTTTCAAATGTAGCCACACTTTGTCGCCCACCTGAAAGTTGTGTGGCACCCGATGTTGATCATGTTGCTGCTTGTACTTAGCATTGGCTCTGTCCAAGATGTCATGAACTTGTTGGTGGATGTGCTAAATGCACTCAAATGAAGTTGTTTTCCTTGTCAGCCTCAGACTAGACATGGGATGAATCTGCCTAAGTAGCCGCAAATGGCATGGCTACGTCAATGGGACATAATGGTTGGAATCCCAAGCCCACCTGAAAGGGGCTGTGGCTAGTTGAGCTATGGAGAGTCCGATTGTAGCTATATTGTACATAGGGGAAGATCTAATCCCATGTGCGTGGATGCTTTGAGTTGTACATGCACAGAATGTGTACGATCATCTAGTTGATGACCTTTGTCTGGCCATCAATTTTTATCAACCAGAGGCTGGACCAACATGTACTGAGGAACCTATTGTCCCGATCTGAGATGATAGACTATGGGATCCCAAAGTGTACCCACACTCGTTCAAAGAAGAGTTTAGCAGTGGCTTCTGCTATGATATTCTTCTTGCATGCCATCATAATGGACATCTTTGAGAATCTGTTGACGACCACAAAAACACAGTCATTTCCATGCTTAGTAGAAGGAAGGCCTGACATGTAATCCATGGAGATGGATTCCAAAGGTCGACTAGGAGTAGGCAATGAATTATAGAGGCCTTGCCACAATAATTTTATAGTACTGCCACAATTTTCTCGACCCCGAAATGCCCAGCAACCCGACTGTAGTGCGCCTCCCAAATCCTCTTGGCACGCTTTCTTGAAGGAACACAAAGGTGTCCCAGGTGACATAGCAGGGCATCCCAGAGGTGAAAATTAGGAACTTTCTTACCCTTCAAGAGCGTATTGTATGTGTGGCCAAATTCTAGATCACTTTTATAGAGAAGCGACCAATCAGAAGTCTCATGCCCATAAGAGTTGAGCATCGTTGTTAGCGCCATGATAGGTGGTCAGATGAGGCAGTCTAAAACATTATTGGTGCTTCCTTTCTTGTACTTAATGTTCAAATGAAACTTTTGCAAGTATGTGGACCACTTCTGATGGTGATCGTTCTACAACTTCCCTTGTGTTTGTATGAAATGCAAGGGTCGGTGGTCTGTGTGGATGACCGTTTCCTTTCCCAAAATGTAATGCTTCCATTGTTGGCAAGCCTGCACAATGGAATACATTTCTTTGTCATAAGTGGGATACTTCCAGACCATGTCGGAAAGTGTCTCACTGTGATATGCCACTAGATGCCCCTATTGAGTAAGGATCGCTCCAATAGCATAGTCAGAGGCATCTGTCTTGATCTCAAATGGTTGTTGCAAGTCTGGTAATGTGAGCACTAGTGTAGAGAAGAGGCAATTCTTCAACTCTTCGAATAACTTCTGTTGAGATTCATACCAAAAGAATTTTGCTTTCTCTCCTCCCTTGGTGACTTGAATCAAGGGCCAAGTGATATGAGAGAATCCCAACACGAACCTGCGGTAGAAATTGGCAAGACCCAAAAAGTTGTGGAGCTCTGTTAGGGTGGTTGGGTCTTGCCAATCCTGAATGACTTGGATCTTGGCTGGATCCACATGCACCCCCCTCTCATCAATAATGTATCCCAGATACTGAACCAAGGTCATGCCAAAAGTGCACTTCTCCAAATTGTCACACAACTTGTGTTGCCACAGTGTTTGGATGACCTGTCAGATGTGGTGGAGGTGCTCTTCCCAAGTCTGGATGAATATCAAGATGCCATCCAAGTACACCACTACAAATGATTTGGTGGATGGTCACAATATGTCATCCATTGGCCTCATGAAGGTTGTAGGGGTATTCCTCAACCCGAAAGGCGTGACCAAGCATTCGAAAAGGACCTCCTTGGATTTGAAGGCAGTCTTGCACACATCAGAGGGTTTGATTGGTACCCGGTGATACCCAGACTTCAAGTTGATCTTGCTGAAATATTTCACCCCCTTGAGTTGGTCCAAAAGGTCATCAATCCATGGGATCAGGCACCTATTCCGGACAATGATTTTGTTCAGCGCCTGATAGTCAATACAGAGTCTCCAAGTCCCATCCTTCTTTTGCACCAACACAATCGGGCTCCAACAGGGCGATGAAATCGGTCGTATGTGAACTTTCTGCAATAGCTCTTGAATCTACCTCTTGATTTTGTCATTCTCTAGAACAGAGCGCTGATATATTGGTCCATTGGGTAGCGACACACCTGGGGTCACATCGATGGGGTGCTTGACCTGGCAGTGTAGAGGCACCCCTGCAAGGGAGGTGAAGATGTCCTCGTACTCCTCCATGAACTTATCCATTTATTATTGTCGTGTAGAGGGGCCCTGTCTAGAGATCGTGGCCATAATATTCTTCTTTCCTTGATGCCAGATCATCAGGAAAACAAATTTCTTGGTTTTGGAAATGAGCTTACTGCATTTTTTTGCAGTAACCAAAGAGATGGATGTAGGCGGTGCTATTTCCAATATCCTATACAAGTTATTGCCCAAAGTAATAATAACAACATGAGGCCTGGACTCATACACAACATGTCACTTCCACAAGTATGGTTGGCCTAATAATACATTGGAAACATCATGAGGAGAAATGTCACGTAATACCTCATCTGTGAAGGGCTTGATGCTGTAGGGAAGGCGACATTGCTGGCTGACGTGGAGGTCCTGTCCTTGGTGCAACCACCTGATGGTGTATGGTTGTGGGCGTGCTATGGTCAGCAAGCCCAGTTGTTTCATGAACTCTACTAATATGAGGTTCTTCTGGCTCCCACTGTCGACAATGAACTAGAACAGGGAACCCTTTACCCACATCTGGGAATGGAAGAGGTGCTCCACCTCCTCTGGATCTTCTGGTTCCTTCTTCTAGATCTTCGTGGTGGAAATGGTAGAATTGGGCTCTGCATCGATAATATGC
This sequence comes from Picea mariana, assembly GCA_032191745.1. Classification (NCBI taxonomy): domain Eukaryota; kingdom Viridiplantae; phylum Streptophyta; class Pinopsida; order Pinales; family Pinaceae; genus Picea; species Picea mariana. The sequence goes on along the minus strand of JASDQU010735829.1, from coordinate 188,529 downwards.
TTCCCCCTGTCATTCCCCTTGTTGGGTTTTGATTCAGAGTTGAAGCATGCATTTGATTCATAAGCCTTCAACTCGGCTACCAATTACTTCTTGGCCCGACACTCACTTTTTTTGTGACTGGAGCTCTTATGGAACTCACACCACTTCCCCATGTCCTTTTTTGGCTTCGTGGTGTTGTTCTTTGTTTGTGGCTTTGGCGAGTTGTCCTGGTCTGCCCCGCCTTGTCTTGGTCCTTTGTTCAGTGGCTTGGGGGTAACTTTCCCTTGATTCTGATTCATAGACCCAAAGTCTCGCTTCTTCTATTTAAAATTTTGCTCAATCTTGGCAAGATACTAGTATGCCGCACCAAGCAAGGAGATTTCAAGGAACTCCATTTCCTCCTGAATGTATATATGTAGACAACTGCGGTAATTCAAGACCAAATGTTTCTCTAAATATTTGATACAATAACTGAAATGAAACGTTTCAGCTTCTACAATGATTACAAATGACAGTTTTCAGAAAAAAAACATTTCATGATCTTTGCAGATTCCTCTGACGCTCCAGCTCCTTCCTCTGCCACGTTCTCTTTGAAATTTCACTCATAATATTTCAAATATAATTGCATTTATCCATACTCTCATTAAACATTTGGGAATAATATATTTGAAATTAAAATAATTCCCAAATATTTTTCTATCTTGTAGAATTAAATTTCCATAATTTAATTCATGCCTGTGGTTTTTAAGACCATGTCTTGTTTTCCCAATTCACCATTTCATTGTAAAAACATTTACTTTTACCATTTCCCTGTGAAATTTTTTGACTGTGTAATCTTTTTCCAATTTATCGTTTCATTGTGGAAAAACATTTACTGTGTAATGTTTTTCCAATTTACCCTCTTTGGCAAAATACCTTTTATCTTCTTCTTTTACTTCTGTAAAACCTTTGGATAAAAATTATCCAAGTTTCTGTTCACGTGCATCTTCCATTTAATTATTTTCCATGGAAATAAACATTAGTCTCCTTGATTTGTAAAATTTAAATCTTACCTCTGTAAAACCTTTTCACCGTGAGGAGGAATCTCATTTATTGGAAATCCCATAATCATTATTGAAATGCACTCCTGGAAAAATTCCGGACATAAAACATATGATAAATGTTTGCATTTATTATATCAGGCTTGGGCTAAAAGTGGTTTAATCCAAACTGCTTTTACCTCCGATGTGCTCCACGTAAAAGCATGTGTCCACCAAATAAACCACGGTAGTTTTCCCCGATCCGCCTTCACATAATTAACCTCCTCGTTACTTTAATCCCCGATATGTATGTGCGCCCTCCATCCAATCTTTGACTTTTCCATATTATAAATTGAGATTCATGCCCATGATTTGATGTGATTTCATAAATTAAATATTGGATTAAATATTAATATAAATATAAAAATATTTATGTTAATAAGAAAAAACCCCTTTTTTCTATTTTCGAAGGACTTTGGGCATATGAGGCTTAACACATGATTTTTTGGATGGGATAAGGGTGCTTAGTAAAAGGCATATTTTTTTTATTTTCAATAGGAATATGAAAATAATGGTAAAAATGAATGAAGTTATGGAACTAAGGGATTTAGATAGGAATTAAGGCTAGGTATAGGCTTGGGATATTTGCTAAATTTTGACTCATGGAGTACATGAATATTTTGGATGATCAGTTGAGTGAAGGACTTAGGTGATGGGAGCTTGATGGAGCTGGTGGAAAAGTTTTAAAGTCTGAGTGGAAAAATAGCATAAGGACAAGACGCTTTGGGAAAAATTAATAAAAATTAGCAGGTGATAACAGGCTTCATGGTGTTGTTCTTTGCTTGTAGCTTTGGCGAGTTGTCCTTTGTTCGATGTCTTGGGGGTACATTTCCCTTGCTTCTGATTCACAGACCCAAAGTCTCGCTTCTTCTGTTTGAACTTCTGCTCAATCTTGACAAGATATCGATATGCCGCACCAAGCGAGGAGATGTCGAGGAACTCGATTTCCTCCTGAATGTATCTATGCAGACAACTGTGGTAATTCAACACCAAATATTTCTCTGAATCTTTGATACCCAACTTTGTGCATAGGGTATGAAACAGATTCGTCAACTCATGCACATCTTGGTCCCTTTGCTGCCACAACATAGTCCATTGTATGCATTTTTCCTCATAGCTCCCGACGGGATAATATTGTTCCTTGATGGCATCTCAGAAAGAATTCCAAGTGGGTGCGATCGAAAACAGAGAGGGTTCCCCCTCGCTCTATTTCTCTCAGTAGGTTTCCCACCAGTCCTGGACATGGGGGGGCGGCTTTAAGGAGTGCAAAAACAATCCTTTCTTGGTCGGAAAAGTCATGAACCGAGAAATATCCTTCTAACAAATTCAACTATCTATCTACGACATCTGCATCTATTTTTCCCTCAAATATGGGAATGTCAAAGTTTACTTGTACCTTAAAAGGAGTGGCACCTTCAGAGTGGCTGTTGGATGTAGATGCGCTGCCAGTGGGTAGTCGTTGAAGGATCTGGGAAAAGTTGTCCATCATCGTGTTCCTTTGTTTCTTGAGGGCCTCCTCGAGAAATAATTTGATAGGATCTCCTGCTCCCTCATCTTTCTTTTCTCCCCCCATGGACGACCATAGGGGTTTACAAGGCTGATCTTGCAACGATTCAACCAGATCGAGCCCTAAATACTTATACCTCGACCTTGTTGGGGACATGCAAAAAAGGATCGAGAAAGAGCAGACTGCTCTTATACCATTGATCTGGATTTATGCAGGAACAAAATGAAATACAAAAATACACATAAATGCAAAGATGCAGTGGAAATAAAACTTCATTTCATTAACAACAAATGACTGAAATATGCTTATAGACATAATGGAAATAAAATAGCTAGGGCGCTGGTAGCTTATCTCCGAGAAGAGATGTGGAAGATAATAACCTATGAACTATGTGTTACAATGAGGATCAAAGGCCTATATATTATTGAGAAACAATGGAAAACCCTAAACATCCAAAAACCTAACCCTAGGAGATGAAACGCTAGAATATGGGCCCCGTCGGGGTAAATTGGTACATCAATTTCCCGGGGTCGTAACTTTGGAATACTATCTTCGTTTGATGCACATGATACATTGTTAGAAATATCTATTCGAGGACTACACTACTGTCAACAAATATCGAGTCCAAAATGGACTCATATTCGTCGGAGCATTTGATGCCAAAAAACGTCGTTTAGGGCCTCAAAACAGTTTCAGAAGTTCAGGACCCGAAAAACTGCTAAAAATAGTAAATTGTGCTACAATTATGGAAATTGAAAAACTAAAAGAAACAATGGTGTGGGTCCAAGTAGAATAGGCGGGTGGCCACCAATATCCACCTGGATCATCATGGTATTTTGATTTCTGGGAGATATAAGCAAACCGTTCCATATAATCCTCAAGATTCTCGTCTTCTAATTGTTGGATTTTGAAGATGTCATTACGAGATTAATTGGCCTTGCAATAATATTGGTAATTCTTAATAAATATATCTTTCATGGCTTCCCAAGACCTAATACTGGATTCTCCCAACCCCATGAACCATCTTAGTGCAGAGTCTTTGAGGGTGGCAAGAAAGAGTTTTAATTTCTGGGCACCTTGTAAGTAGTTGTATCTCCTACACAAGATGTCAAATTCAAATAGGAAGGTATCTAGATATTCACGGATTTTACCATAAAAGGTGGGCAATGCTGAGAGGGGAATATTTTTGATATTGACATTTAGGGTGGTGTCCAAAATTGGAAACTCGAAGGTAGTTTCGGTTTGGTTTCCAGCTTCTTCTTCCTCCCCATGTCTTACATTGTTGTGATCCCCCTGATCATTTATACTGGTTTGGTTTCCAAAAAGAGAGTACATAGGTGGTTTTATCTTTGAAGAGAACAAGGTTTCCCTTTGATGGAAAGGTCTTCCTACCTATTGGATGTCTGGGACTCTACTCGAGCTAGTTGAGATTATTGGTGCCAAAGTTTCTGTGTCAATTTGAGAAACAATTATATTGGCTGAACTACCAAACAAGGTATTCACCTGTTCAGGGTCTATGATGTCTTAAAAATTAGGATCTCCTGATGGTGGTAAGAAAACAAAGGTTGTATTTTTTGGTTCTGCGGAAGGCTCGAGTGGTCTTGCCTCTTGTTTTACTATTACTGATGCTTCAATTTTTTGTTCTATAGTGCTCCCTGTCTTAGTCTCTTCAGAGACTACTTTAGCCCTTTGGGTTGAGCTAGTTCCTGTTTTTCGGTATCGGTCTGTGGAATTTATGAGTGGAACGTTCCTTTCACCAAAAAGGTTGAAAGGAACCTTGGTTGAAAGATCTGATTTAGATTTAATATATCTACCTTTTGGGTCCCTAGGTCTGTTCATGAAAGCAAAAAAAAAAAAAAACTACCATTGGGTTTGGGGGAGCTTGCAATAGCAGATGCGCAGGTTCTTACCTCTCGTATTAAATCCCCCCTGCCACCAATCTAATGCTAAGGTTTAAAAATGATCTATTTCCTAACTATTTCCTACCTTGAGACAACTCCTCGGCAACGATGCCAAAAATGATGGGTGTTCTATATGCACTAAAAAACACTAAAAACCCTCAATTAAATTGTCAACCCGGGGTAAGTAAACTTAGAGGTGTAGCACTATATGTGTCAAGGCAGAAAGGCTAGATGTAGTATAGTCTAATTAAGGAAATGGGCTATTTGAGAACTAATTTATTCAAGCAAAGACTATTAATGATCAAACCCTATTAAGAAACTTAAATTATTTACCCTAAGTAACTTTTGAACAAAGGATCGATGGATAGTCCTAAGGAAGTAAATGAAAACCCTACTTAAAGAAAATTAACTTAATCATTACAATAAGCAAAAGAAAACTATCTATCTAATGAGAAATAACAACAACGACTAATCTAATTAATCTATTCAAATTCAATAAGCAACAACAAGTAAGTAAATACACAAGCAACCAACTACCCTATTAAAGAAAATAAACAAGCAAGCAACTACCCTATCAAAGCAAGTAAACAAGCAATCAATCAACTAACTAATCTATGATAACTTCTACATCAAGTAAACTAATCGAAATTACTCAATAAGCAACTAATCAAACTAATAAGCAAGTGAACTCTATTCTTAAATTAAACTTCATAATTACTTCTAATTTATGAAAAGAAATCTTAACCTATTAAATTCAAAGCATCATGACAATAAAAGTAATCAACAACTATTCTTTAATCTACCATAAGAAAACTATTATTTAATCTACCAAAGCAAGAAGACTATTCTATAACTTACAAAAGCAAGAAAATTCAAATATAGTGTTGATGGTTATGTCTTCGGTGTCTTATAATATCATGATGGCATTTAACAATTAACGATAACTCAAGATGGATAAAATCAATATTGACTTCGATAGCAAAGTGAAAAGTATGAATTAGGCAATCTAGTGAGAACTTAGCCATTATAGAAGCAACATCAACTACCTTGCATATCCATGTGATTATTCGATCTATGCACTAATCATCAACAATATGAAAACACTATTCTATTAAATTCAATTGCATTCTATGCTAGTGTAAGCAAATTCATACTACTTAAAGATTCATAACTGAAAACTAAATTCAATAATCAAACTTCGAATTAAAATTGCAACCTAGATCTAGAAAGGAAATTGCATAAAGTAAATTAAACTAATCCTATTTTAACAATTTAAATTGCAAATGGAAAATACTCATAAAGACATAACTTAAATCCTATTTCTATTTCAGCATATGACAAGAAATTAAACGAACAAACTAATTAACAACTAGATAAGAAAATTTAAATAGAAATTAGATAAGCAAACTGGAAATGAAAACTAAAACTAACAACTATCCCCACCGAAGCTTGCCAAAGAAACCATAAACTAACTACTCTGTTTTGACTCTGTTTTTAAACTCTATTTCAGCATAAAGAAAATCTAGCTATCATCTAATTATACACAAGGGTTAGTATCTAAAACTTGCAAGTTTGTTTCCTATCAATTAAAAGGTCATTGCATATTAACACTAGCCTCCATAATAACCTGCAAAACTGAACTAAAGCAATTAAATTATGAACAACAATTTACACAGTAAATAAACATAATAAAACTCATAAACAATAAATAAAAGGAATGATGATTACACTATATAAATTCACAAGCTAATTGACTAAATATTCACCCAGACTATAGTGCCCCCCCCAGCAGGTTGTGGCTACTCCTCAATGATAAATCACGAGCTCAAGCAACTCAATTTCAACATTAAGATAAAAACGCAGTTTTACACAGTTTTAGCAAAATGTCTGAAAATGGAAAAACAAAGCTTAGCTATCCTCTTTCTCTTCTAACTATTTGTCTGACCACTGATTTGGTCTTTATAGAGTTTACAAGCTGAGAGTTCGCCCACTAGAAGGGTCGAACTCCTCTAAAAATAGTAAATTGCATTTAATATGTCTTAACCATCGGTGGCTTCTAGAAACAAAGCATGCCAATAAACGCCCACCATAACAACCCAATCCAAGTTTTCAGAAGCTCAGTAGCTGGAGGCCACAAGCACAAGGAAAACCCATGTCACCAATTTTCCCATCATTGGTCGTCGATATGATAACCGCCAACTCCCCCACGATTTTAGTGCAGGACAGAGTGCCAGATGGAGTACCGGATGCAGTGCTGGATGGAGTATCAGATGGAGTGTCGGATGCAAAAATGACCTGTGATTTTTCCCTGTGACACACAGAACACGAATTAGTTTCCCAGAATCATTAAAACATACTGAATTATACTTGAAACCATCATAAAACATAAATCATACATACCTGGTGTAAGCTATGGCGTTTTGATACAAAAATCCTTCAATACTTCTTCAAAATAGGAAAATACACATACAATATTGGCAAAAAGGATCTAATCATCATCATTAAATTAACCATATTGTGGGCCTAACAGCTAGATATACAAAGCAATTGAGAGCTTTGGCTAATTTATAGTGAATTCAATTATGAGTACTACCTGAATCAATTATGACTACTACCTTTTTTCTTTTTGATATATCCTTCGATCTTGAGGGTTTGAGGAGTGCTAATTCCATCCAATGCATTACATGATATCGTGGGAGTCAACTCTTTAGAAGAAATCGCTTCTACATTTTCATCTTGAGATGGTTCTTGTTCTTGTTCTTGTTCTTCTTCCTCTTCACAATCTATGTAGAATAATTTCTTCTCACCACACTTATGTCCCTTACTGTACTTGTTGTCATAGTTAAAGAATAAACATTTTGCTTTTCTTTCCTCCAATTTTTGAGGTGTTAACCTTGTAGGTTGAGGTGTTTTAGAAGAAGGAACATTATTCTCTTGATAGATGTTAGGAGTGGTCCTTCTAGTAGCCATAGCCATATTTTTACTTTCAACATTTCTTGCCACCCTGAATGCATTCTCCAATGATTTGGGTTCCCAAAGGAGAACCTCATGTTGAATGTTATCTTTTAAATTTTGAAGAATACATCAATCAGGTGCTCATATGGAATATCTGTTACCGTTATATTCAATCTTTGGAAGTTCTCAATTTTCTCTGCAACTGAACCCTTTTGCTTGAGATTTATCGATTGGCTAAAGAAGGTATTGCTCCTTGTATCCTCATAGTGTGTTATCATTTCTTCCGTGTAAATTGTACAAGTTATGAGTGATTTGTGAGAACAAATCCATCGATACCACACANCTTTCCTCCAATTTTTGAGGTGTTAACCTTGTAGGTTGAGGTGTTTTAGAAGAAGGAACATTATTCTCTTGATAGATGTTAGGAGTGGTCCTTCTAGTAGCCATAGCCATATTTTTACTTTCAACATTTCTTGCCACCCTGAATGCATTCTCCAATGATTTTGGTTCCCAAAGGAGAACCTCATGTTGAATGTTATCTTTTAAATTTTGAAGAATACATCAATCAGGTGCTCATATGGAATATCTGTTACCGTTATATTCAATCTTTGGAAGTTCTCAATTTTCTCTGCAACTGAACCCTTTTGCTTGAGACTTATCGATTGGCTAAAGAAGGTATTGCTCCTTGTATCCTCATAGTGTGTTATCATTTCTTCCGTGTAAATTGTACAAGTTATGAGTGATTTGTGAGAACAAATCCATCGATACCACACAAATTGATTGGGTTCTAAATATAAAGAAGCAATTCGTACCTTTTGTGTATGTGGCACATCATGTAGATCAAATAATTGTTCCATCTGAAGTATCCATGTGATTGGGTCCTTTCCTCATATCGATATTAGGAAAGTGGTTGGTATTCAACCCAAATTTGGAGTTTCTCCATTCTTGATTCATCTTCCTTGTGTCCTCATCATGAATTTCATGGGATACATTTTCTCTTTCAGGTGTCCTCTCTATTAGGAAAATTTTCAATCCTTCCATGATATCCCTTTTTAAACCATCTATCATCCCTCGTAGTTCGTCTTTTGTTACTGTATTCTTTTGTGAATCATTTATGTCCCTTTGAATTTCTTAACCATCATCAAGAGTCCAAGTAGGACTATCTGGAGGCTTATTTGGTGTAGAAGTTCCCTTTTTTCATGGTATGTTGGCCAAGTATCACTTTTAAACCTTGATTTTGAGGTGGTTCCTCTAGACGATCTTTTTTCTGTTGTATCTCCAAAATTTTGGCCCTTCTGGGTATGCAAATTTATTTTTTGTAGTTCTTTGATATTTCTTCTCTGCAATTCTATAGGTCTGATCAAAATTGGATGTGCCAAGTGGAAGTTATGGTAACTTCCCGACAACTTGCTGATTTGTTTCCCTTCCAGGAGAGTGTACTTGTAAAGTGTGCCAAGATCACAATATCTGATATTTGATTTTGAAACTTGTACCTGAAATACTATAGACTTTCCACTGTCCAATTCAACTATTCTCACTTAATTTGGATACTCACTGAAGAACATATCACTTTTTTACTTAGAAGACATGTTTGAGACTAGTTAATATGACTAGTCAGATACCCTATCTTGCACAGGGTGTATCTACAAAAGTGGGATGACCTAGAAGCTGAAATTTTTATCACAACTACCTTGATAATTTATGTGAATATTCTCCATATTTAAGGGCCTGAAACATTACATAAAACATTTCATAGTGAAAATTCCGTGATGACTAAATTATGGATGATTCTAGAAGCCTATCTTACACATGTTATATATCAGAAATTATAAGGCCTCAGGAGATGAAATTTTAACCCAACGTACCTTGATCCGTCTAATAAATATCCTCCAAGAGGTTCCTTTTGAAACATAGTAGAAAACAAGTTATAGAAAAAATTTCAATGTGTCTCAAATGTAGTAGCGAAACCCCAAGACCTTGATCTATGATACCAAATGTTAAGAACCAAATATCAAGATAGAATAGAAAAACCTCAGAATAAGTACTCAATTCCTTGAAAAAGAGAGAATTTTAGATAATAAGCCTCTTTGAGGGGGAAACCTCCTTATAAACCACATAAATTTCCTAATACAAGATGATTCCAAATGAAAAGGTCTCCTTTGTATATATAGGAGACTAAGTGGTATAATTACATCTAATGGACCCAAGCCGACATAAATAAAATAAAATTACTAATGTAATATGCCCCAGTTAAGGGGTAATGTGCCACTATTTATGGCTTAACAAACATATTTTCCATATCATGTCTTTGGACCTCTGGTATGGAGACATTTTGATCTATCTTCAAACCTTGAAGCTACCCCAACATCTGTCAAGAGACGATCAACGACGTATATGTCATCAGGATAAAAACAACCTTATTATCAATGACACTGTGTATCATCAAGGGGTATATAATATTTTACGTCGTTTGTTGACTCACGAGGAAGATGAGGCTATTCCCAATGACTGTCACAGTGGGGCATGTGGTGGTCATTTATCCAGGCTTGCGACAACCCAAAAGATATTGCGAGCTGGTTATTTTTGGTCGTCAATTTTTAAATATTGTGTTGAAGCAGTAAAGAAGTGTCACCCTTGCCAGGTGTTCACTAGGAAAATGCTCTCGCACCCAACCCCTCTTCACCCAATTGTCACCATTAGTCCCTTCACCAAGTGGGGGGTATATTTTTTTTACTGTAACTCAGCCTCGCCTGGGGGGCACCAACATATTATCGTGGCCATGGATTACTTTAATAAATGGGTAGAGGCCATGCCTACTGTTAAATTCAATGGTAAGACTGCATCATTGTTCGTATTCAACCAGATTATAGCTCTGTTCGGAATCCCAAGAGAGATTGTCACTAATAATGGTAGTCACTTTCAGAATGAAATGATGAAAGGGTTAGAATCAAAACTGGGGTTTCAGCATGATCATTCTTCCCCTTGCTATCCCTAGGAAAATGGAAAAGTAGAGGCACTGAATAAATCTCTCAATACCATCTTGCAAAAACTTTCAGCCATAGTAAATCTGACTGGCATCTAATGATTTACCCTGCACTTTGGGAATACCGAACCACAATAAAAAATTTCACTGGTTTCTCTCCTTTTCAATTAGTACATGGCGTGGAGTTGATTCTTCTGATTGAATGCGAAATACCTTTCCTTAAGTTGGAAATTGAGCTCCTACCTGACACATGCGATATTGAAAAACACCCCATATACCTGGAGTGCCTCAATGAGTAGCATTGAGATTCCTCGACGACTATCAAAGTGAATAAATGACGTGTTAAGGTTCAGTACGATAATTCTATCTATCCTCGACAGTACACTAAGGGTGACTTGGTTCTCCTTTATGACCAAGCCAAAGAACCGCTAGGGGCAGGCAAGTTCAACCTCATGTGGCACGGTCCTTATATCGTGCGACGCATCTTAGAGAAATGAGTATATGAATTAGATTATTATGAATGGAATATGTTGGATGAGCCGAGAAATGGGCTCTACCTTAAAAGGTATTATGCTTGAGCCCTCAAGCTTAGGCGTGACATTTGTATACTAGTGTATCTTAGTGTATATACATATTTTCCTTTGTGTCATCAGATTTCTTATAAAGTTTTACCTTGGTTTGAATATGTCAATGGAGTCTTTGGCTTACTTAGGATTCACGAACAGTTCCATTCGTCATACGTGTAACATGGCTTCGATCGCTTGGGTCATTTACTCACCCTAGAGCCAACTAGTGTCTTCCAGTGGCGTTCGTCTGGATCCATAAATGAATAATGTGGTTGAGTATAACGTCGTTATAGAGATATTACGTGATTCCATTTCACATAGTGTTCGGTCTTTATAAGTTTGTTTGGACTCCCAGTTAGTCATATGTCAGTTGAACGATAGTTACCATGTGTGATATCCTACTCTACTCTAATGTTTCCTATAGGTACAACTTTTGGAACAATACTTTGAGTCTCTTACTTATAATCACATCCCTAGAATTTCTAATCATGTATCCGATGCATATGCTAACTATATTTTAGATTGGAATTTGTCACATAACTAAGCAAAGAAAACACATTCATACATTTACACATTGTAACATATACAAGTAAAGCCGAAGACCAATTGTTTTTTATATTTCATCCTTTTATATGGTGTCATAGTACAAAATAGGGATCACACCATCAAAATACATATATGGTCGGTATACAGCATGACCATGGAATCTATGCTTATGGCGTCATATGCATATCATGATAGCACACTACGATGTTTGCGAGACGTCGGAAGATTCACACCCACACACGGGGTACACCCACCACCTGTTGTTGCATCGCTTTTGGCAGATCCTCCACTTGAACCATATGAATCATGTGCGTCAATCGAGACAGGTTCCCTTGTGCATTTTGTAGCACTATCTCTACGTCCCCACCCACAGGCTCATCTCTTCCTCCCCTCCACCGATTTCATGGGAATATCTTTGGTCGTCGTGGACCTACATATGCATAACAAAGCAATTGTTAATACTTGATACCATACAAAAATATTTGTGTTTATTTTTATTTTTATTGAATAACACAAAAAAATGAAATGTGTAAAATCATTTCTTACCAATATCACCGTAGGAATAAATTGGTGGAAAAGGCATGTTAGGATCCCCTCTGTAGTTGATCCCTCCATAAGGATAGTCGTCAATGGATATGACCTGTCGACACCACTAGAAAAATAACTCATCATTATAGGGGGTTGGAACCCTACCACCTCCTATCCGCCTCATCACGTTGACCCACTGTGACATGGATGGATCACGCTGTCCATGTGGAGTTATCTCTACTCTAGGGCTCAAACCTAGAACCCTCTCAAAGAAAAAACTACCAAGTATGGATGCAAATATGAAATTTCTCATTTTCCCTTGTTTGCAATCTGTCAATTGGCTCTTCATGTTAGTCATAAATGAGGTACACTAGTCATAAACAATGGGTCTTAAACACTCCATCGCATATAAAATGAATGTCCTTGATGCCCAGTGCAACGAGGCCGACTCTAAATTCCATGTGAGTAAAAGCATGATGATCTTTAATCTCAGGTTGTCAATCGCCCTGATAGGGAGTTGGCTCCCTACTTTATCTGTGTCTGCAACACAGTGGGTCAAAATTTACTCCTCCATAGTCATACCACCCCTAGCCCCTCGGACCTTGAGATTCACTCCCTCGCCTTGGAAAAACAATCTTATGATAAAGTATATATCATCCACTTCAATCCTCAATGGTTTCCCATCGAGTTTGAAGGACTTTGTCTCCAGATCCCAGTAGTTTACTAGCAACTAGAGTAACCTCACCTGAGCCCTCATTCCCTTGAGAGCCCAAAATTTATAAAGGCCGCATCATTTTAAAGCTTGTTGGGCCCTTTCATCTCTTCCCACCGCTACATCTATCTCCTCATTCTCCCTTTCCCTCCATTCAATAACCATCCTGGAAAGGAGAAACCATTTTTTGAGTTAAAACCCTTTAAAATATTGTTCACGAACTTGTACATGAGCTAAATTTGTAACAATCATGTATAGGGATGCATATACACATGAAGGCTTCACTTTTCCCATGTAGATGGGGCTGTATATGCGACCCGATGATCTGTCACCCGCGTATACCCTAGTTTCCATGTTATGCCCTCTAATACTAAAAACATGGGGCCTAAAAATGAAATTTAAACCATTGAAATTGAAGAAGAGGGGATGGGAACTTACTTGGTCCAGACGGTTGTTGATTCCGTTGATCATAGCTCCCGCAATCCTCACTTGAAGATCGTGGGGAAAATGGCCTAAAATGCACTATGTGGGTGAAAAAACTCAAATGGTATGGTAAAATGGTCTATTTTTACTATTAGTAGAAATTTTTTACCCACTTTCTATAGTTCTTTTCTATTTTTTGACCTTATGGACTAATTAGCACAGTGAAAAGACTTGGTTTTTGGTGGTTTTGTCTAGGATGTTTTGTGGTTTCCAGTGTCGTACCTCTCGTTCATGCCTTCAGCATGTATATTCTTTCACTGACATATAGGATAGGTTTTCACTCCGTTTTGCATTCTTGCATTATCCTATGACCGTGATCCATACACCCTACACACGAACCCATTTATTAGTGACACATAACCTTCTCATTGCTACGAGAAGTGTCATTAGTAAGTGGTACATGCTTACCAAACATGGGTGACCTAGTTAGAACCTTTGTGTCATTTGGTGCCCATGCATAAGTTATTCCATAGGACCGTGAGTTCCTTATAGTCCTGATATTTCTTTGCGTTTGAACCCCATTTTATTACTCAAAAGTATTATGACTATTACCTATGGAACTCCCCCCCGAGTCTTGGTTAAGCTCTTTTTCAACTCCCGAAAAAATGAAAATATTTTCGAGTGAACTTGTCTGTTTCATACTCGTTAAATGGATTTGAAAAGACATCTATTTGGTATAAGTTTAACCCTTTTCCGGACGAGGTAGACTACTTACGAAAAAATGAATACTCTAGTCAACATTGGCTAGAAGAGTTCTCCTTGGTATTATTTTATACTTTTTTGGGATTTGGAGACTAAATCTATGAAAAAGTAAACTTTTTTGAGTTAAGTTGCATTCCATAATCCTTCTTTCATTATTGAGCCTATTGTTGGTTCTCTCTTTCCTGTTATAAGCCTCTTACTTCAACAATTTGCATCACTAGCCAAGCGGTGCCTTCCATATGTCCTTTACAACTTGACACCTTGTACCCATAGAGGAAACATCTCCACGATTGTCCATACCCCGCATTTACTTCCTTGCATAAATCATAGGTATGTGCCACCACTTGGAACTAGATGATTACTCGTGACACTCATTTCATCTTCTGTATCATAGCATTTCTTTGCCTACGAAAAAACAAACAAACAAAAAATATGGGCGGGAAAAGAATATTATCTCACATTGGCAGCAGTCGTGTCTCCTTTGAACAAAGAACAAACTTTTGAGTCCACTTTCATACAAATTTTGGGTTTAGTGTGACCTTAGGAAGTTGAGCTCGTTACTTAGAGTTTACTCTTTCGACTAGTTATTCTTCTAGTCCCTATGGAGAGATTTTCGATGTCTCCTGCATCACAAAGTTTTATCATCAAGTCTATGCTACATGAGTTATCTGTATGCCTCATGCTCTTGTTCAAAGGAAGTCTATAAGCCCGTTTCATCCATTTATCAAAACTCTTGACGTTGCATGTCATCCATACCCTTAGTGTATCTCAGAGTCACATATTGAAGCCCTAGTCCTACCATGCACCCTGGTCATACTTTCATTATGGGTGGGTAACCTTCAACCCAACAGATGACATTTCCTCATTGGACATTGACTGGGGTTTTCCCTTGTGTTCGACGAAAATAAAACTAATCACACATTGTAGTTTCTTGGATTCCATTAGCCTTATTGGTGGTTTACTCACCTTTGTCGACACATTTTCTTATTGGATGCTATTCAGATGGTCTCTTTCGTGCACTACTTGCATTTGGTGCATGCGCGATATGCACATGGTCGTTTGTTTGTGAACATACTATTCATCTGAGCTCCTCCTAATCATCAAGCTATTTCTTTGTACCTTGTGTTGATTGATGAGATATGCCCTAATGCTCTCCTTTCATCGGGTATCCTTCCATCGACTTCAACTCATCTATTCTGGAAATGATACCTAGAGTCCTATGAGTACCTAGAGGCTTGCAGTCATCAGTGGTAGGTTCTCCTACCATCGACAGTTGGGAATACATCAATGTCTCTTCATCGATGGATTCTTCAAGTGTTCGACCTCAACACCCTTATTCACACTTGTAGAATGTAATCGGTGCCTTGATACCTACTTTCATTATCGGTGGGTTATCTCGTGTTTGTTAACGATATACCTTAATGAATGGTAACCAAACTAAGTCTCATTGTGTTCGAGCTCAACTCCTTTATTAAAATGATGTAGACGTGCACCTTCGATGGATAATGTAGAATACCTACAACTTACAGTAGCAACATTCCTCATCTGCTACTGTATTTCATTGGACCAATACCTATATGACTACAATAATCATGGGAGATCAGATTGTACTCCATTGTATATGGATATCTTTAGATTATTTTTGAGACTGGATTCCACTATTCCTTGTTCGTATCTATGACAACCTATGGCATATGTCCGCTTTGAATTTCCTATTCATGGCCATGAAAAACTATTTGATATATTTCCACATGGATTTGGAGTGTAATTTAGATTGGCATCCATGTGTAAAAAGTCATTATGGATTGTAATATTCTCATGAGAAACTAGTACTCCCATATGCATCTTCATTACTCCACTTCTGGGAATTATAATGTATTTCGGCCATCAAAAATAGTCATATGACCTCACACATTAGGGGGAATTTGTTACAAATTGTTTTTCCTCACTCCATGCAATTTGCTTGGATGGCCTTCCATTTCCCTATGAAGAATTGAAGTTGCCTTTTTGTACATTCTAGATCCAAAAAAATATATTTTTCCACATATACACACCCTATCAGTTATACAACAAGCGTATGCGTAGGTTTCTCCACTACAACCAGTGTACATTAGGTTTGGTGCTCAAAATTAAAAATTATGTTGGGTTTCCATGCCATGTCATGAGATCCATGATCCTTGACCTTCCATATACTAGAAACGCTCCAACTCGTCCCTTCAGTTCCATTTGAAGGCAATAAATTGAGCCATATCCAAGCCTCGAGGAGATTCAACAATTCAACTTTGAGAGGGAAGACACTCTGGAGAAATTTCACTTCATATTGAGTCTGCATCCCTTTGTCCTTGAAAGTATGAACTCCTTGTTCAACCCCCAAGCTCTTCCTTCTTTGTCATGGAGAACCTCATTGAATCCTATATATGAGCTTGCCTTTGGTGGAGGATTGAAGTGGTGGAGGCCTAGCTAGAGGTACTTAGTTTCTCAGTTCCGATATGTGTCGTTACAGAAGTTGGTCACCTATGTACTTCTACTAATTATTTTAATAGAAATACTATTTTCTCGCCCAATTGATATCTTGAAAATTATTTTGTCATGGAGAACCTCATTGAACCTCATTGAATTATTTAAGTTGTTCAAAAGCTTTAGTTGCCTCTGGAGTCCATGAAAATGCATCCTTCTTAGTTAGTGTTGTTAAAGGTGCTGCTACTCTTCCATAGTTCCGAACAAACTTGCAGTAGTAACCTGTCAAACCCAAAAATCCTCTAAGATTCTTCAATGTTTTGGGAATCAGCCAGTCCATCATGGCCTTAATCTTGTTAGGGTCTACTTTGACACCTTCATGAGATACAATATGACCCAAATACTCTACCTCCTTTACTCCAAAGAAACATTTGGATGGTTTGGCATATAGTTGTTGCTCCTTTAGTAGTTGTAGCACCTTGTCAACATGTCACACATGATCTTCCCAAGACTTGCTATAGATTAGTATATCATCAAAAACTACTAACACAATTTTTCGAAGGAAGGGCTTGAAAATGGAATTCATCAACCCTTGGAATGTGGAAAATGCATTTGTAAGGCCAAAAGGCATGACCAAAAATTCATAATGGCCTTCATGAGTTCGGAATACTGTTTTTGGTATATCTTCTTCCTTCATTCTGATCTGATGATACCCTGAACGAATATCCAATTTTGTGAAATAGATTGCTCCATGTAGTTCATCTAACAATTCATCAATGATGAGAATGGGAAACTTATCTTTAATAGTGATCTTGTTGATATCTCTATAATCTGGACACATACGCCATGAGCTATCTTTCTTGAAT
>JASDQU010735829.1:106531-164603 GCA_032191745.1 Picea mariana | reverse complement strand
ATATATATATATATTACAAAGTATTCATTTATGAATATATCAATTTAGTGATATTTAGTTTTCATATATCAATATAAAAATATTTTGTTGTAATGTTATTTTTTCAGGAAAATTACGAAAATCGCAAAGTATCAACGAGTTGATATCTTAAATATTCCAGTAGGAATGTCCAAAAAAGTGTACAAGGAGATGGTCAAAGAATTGGACATAATTGCATCACAGGAGGAGCTATCTCAGCAACAATGTGCTTCAAATGTATGTAATCATTGAATTTTTATATTAGGTGCAAATAATTAATTAAGCATTAAATATTAATTTTCAAATATTCTCTTACAGAAAAGAAAAGAAAATGGAACTCATTCTGCACATAAAACTGGACGACAAGGAAGAAAAGGGTCGATAGTAAAGTTTGTGAGTAATTGTTATTTCCTTATAACAACTTAAGTTATTTTTTTGTATATTTTAAGTTGTTTTACAGCAACCATCCTTGAATGTCTTCAAACAGGTGCTAACATATAAAGAAGAGCCATAAAAAAAAATTGATTTACATTGGGTTAATTAAGGGTTGTGAGTATATGTTGGCATATCAAAAATTAATTGAGTAATTTGTAAGTATAATATATGTTGTTTTACTTCTATCATTTTATAATTAATGAAACAAAAACAATACTTTATATTTAATCTATGATTTATTATGGGGTATAAAACTTGTAGGAAACCGAGCCAACAAAGGAATTGTTGAAACAAGGCATGAGATTTGATTTTGAACATATGTGTATGATTCATATATAAATCAATTCTTTCTTTGGAGGTAAGTCGCTTTTCAATTTACATTCATGTATATTATTTGTTTTAATTTTCATTACTCTCACCAATATAGATAGACTCATTATAATTTATTTTTATGTTTGTAGATGGAACTTGAATAAGAACAAAACAATCGAGGAAATAAACCAAACATTCAACAAAATAACCCAAGGCATGGAAGTAGCTCGAGCACTAACAACAGTTCCAGTGAAGAATGATGACCAATATATTTGGATATCAATGCAAGCTACAATTGTATTTTTTTGAAATAATTGTCTATGAAAATTAGACATTTTTGTTTAATGTAATGGACATAGTGTCCCAATTGAAAAACAAGGGATTATCGATAAGTGTCCCATTTTGTATGACAAAGACCCTCTTATTCATATAATAAAATATGTTTTATATTATTCTATTGCATTGTCCAATGTCGTTATGAAATGTTACATCGTTGATTAAATATATGGGTGACTAAATATTATAACGAAGAGATGCAAAATCTGATGATATAACAAATTAATCCAAACATCATATCCAAATTCACTAATCAAAATATAAGATATATGTAAATTTTTTGATAAATAATGGAATTAAAAAATAACAATAATTGCACTATCATAGGTCGATGTTTCTCAGTGTATTTTAAATATTAATCTCATCGGCGTGTTTAATATTAAAACTCACCAGTGCGTTTCATATGAAATTCACACCGGTGCTTTTATGTAATCAATTAGCACTGGTTTCAATATTAATTTAATACCACAAAATTATATTTAAAAATTAGCCTTCGGTGCGTTAAGCTTATACGAAGCACCAATGATTATGTGTTATTAATACACATTGGTGCTATTGTGTTGTTGATAAGCACTGGGGATTGTTTGTTACTGCAAAGCACCAGTGATTTCAATTTTTAATGCATCAGGGGGTTTTTCCCATTAACACACCACTGCATATTATTTTATATAGCATTGATTTTGTCTTATTAATAGTGCACCGGTGTGTTGTATGCAGAAAGTCTCGATGCTTAATTATTTTAAACTCCCCCGATGCACTTTACTATTAAATACCCGGTTCTTATAATACAAACGCCCCGATGCTTTAATATTTTACTACCCCAGTGCTTGATGTTAAGTGTACAACACCGATGTTGTAGGTCTAAGTATGCATCAATGCTTGTTCCTTATACAAACACATTGATTTGTAAACATCCGCTAACACCTTCATCAGCCAAGATTCTTTTAATTATACTCAACTTCCATTATATTATCAACAAAAACATTTGTTATCGAAAACATATGTTGTAGCAGAGTTTTTTTGACAATTTTTGCCAAATTTGTAACACTAGAAACCTCTGCTATAACCTCCGCTAAAAGGTCTTTTCCTTGTAGTGTGAGCCCATACATCCAACAATGGATCAGTATAGCATTTGAACTCTAAATTTAAAATTTTTATTTTACAAACATCATCTAAATCAAGACTAGAAGGTGATTTTGATATCCTTGAGTATGATCTTTCCCTTGCACTTTTGAGCTATAAATGCATTGAACCTGCACAGAATAGATCTAGCTAGAAAATACCACACACATTTGTAGAGAGAAATTGAGAAAGAAGAAGCAAGAGAGAAATAATGGAAGAATTCTCATTAACTGTATTCCACACTCAAAGAGTGAATAATTTACAATAGATATAGGTTACATGAGTAACTAATGCGCCATAGTAGTGATCTAGAGAGATCTCGACACTCACTTATAGACACTGGAGTGAATTTCCACCTAGTCCTAGTTAATTGATTCATGTAATCATTAGTTAGTTGAGACACATGTGTGGAAGTGAGAGAGACACATGCAACTGCTGGTGATAAAACTGAGGTTTCCATGCATGAGTGACTTCCACTAGTCTAACTGAGTGTAATTGATTATGAACTGAAGAGGAACACCCTATTTTGTAGGGGAATATTCTCATCTAAGTAAGAGTTCTCAACATTGGATGGTAAAATTTAAGAAACTAATTATATGTGAGTGTGTAATATCTCCAACACCCCCCCTGAACACTACTAGGGTGTACATGATGAATGGGTCCCGTAAACCAAGGCCATGTTAGGTACCCATTGTACAATGCATATAATAATGAGACACTAAAAAAATGAGGAAAGAGGAAAAACCTCATGGGAACCCCCCCCAAATTACAATGCATAAAAAAAAATGAGAAGGAACAAAAAGCAGTTGCTAAGAAACCTTGTCCTTCACTCCAAGAAGACCTTGTAACTATGGAAGTTTGTGCTCGTTGAAGATTTTATTGAAGATGTAGATGTCTACACAGATTTGATGAAGTATATGCACCATTGAGATGTCCACACATATCCACTTTCTCTTATTGTAATGAAGAAGATCCAAATAAAGTTTGGATGAAACTTTGAAAACCGTGTGACCGTTTCCGTAAAAACGTTGATTTTTATTTTATTTTACAATGATCATAACTTCACTTCTCGAACTCTGTTTTGGATGATTGTTTTTTTGAAATTGGATATTTTCCCGAGAGGAATTCAAATATCCAATTTGTTTATAAAAAAAATTCTCATAAAATATCATAATTGAGTCTGATGTGGGAGGATCCCTTTTTGTCTCGTGAGATGCATGCATGTTGTTCCTAAGATGCATGCATGGCACATGGAAAAGTGTCTTCATGTGAATCCTGAGATGCATGAAATATATATTCCGCATGAAATTCAGAAAACAAATATTAAATGGAGTAGACATGATCTGCAATTAATGGAATACAAATTTGTGAAAATACTTGTGTAGAAGACTCTTCAAAATAAAATGTTTAATCTTCTGATGGCTTCTCTTCTGGCTCTATATGTTCAACCTCCTACATGAAATATTCACAATCTTATTTATTCCCAAATATAACCTCCAATATAGTCCATAATTCATTTATATTGGAGTCTTGTGAGACATCATATACTTGGTGGACAATTTCTGGAGAAATAGATAAGCAGATAAATCCTAGGGCCATATCTTGTCTATTGAGAAAGTCATTTTTTTCATCAACGGAATCAGGATCTACTTCCATTTCCATAGTTATTTGGTACAAGCCTCTGCATATGATAAGAAGAATATTTTTTTGGTTCCATTCCAAATAGTTATGAGGCGTGAGAAGTATTGTAAGTGAATACTCCATCTTTTCTGCATCCTTCAACCTTTGGTACCTGGCAAAAATAATTTGGTGTAGATTTTATTAGCAATCCATCGGCTCTGATACCATGTAAATTTGTTGAAACTGCACATAATAGATCTAGCTAGAAAATATCACACACATTTGCAGAGAGAAATTGAGAAAGAATAAGCAATAGAGAAAGAATGGAAGAATTTTCATTAACCGTATTCCACACTCAAAGAGTGAATAATTTACAATAGATATACATTACATGAGTAACTAATGTGCCATAGTAGTGATCTAGAGATATCTAGACACTCACTGACAAACAATGGAGTGAAATTCCACCTAGTCCTAGTTAACTAATCCATGTAATCATCAGTTAGCTGAGACACATGTGTGGAAGTGAGAGAGACACATGTAACTGCTAGTGATAAAACTGAGGTTTCCATGCATGACTAACTTCCACTAGTATAATTGAGTGTAACTGACTCTAAACTAAAGAGGAACACCCTATTTTGTAGGGGAATATTCTCATCTAAGGAATATTTCTCAACATTGGATGGTAAAACTTTGGAAAATAATTATAGGTGAGTGTGTAATATCTCCAACATAAGCGATCTGGGGGAATCAAAAAAAGGTCTCTTAAGAAAATCCATATCTCTTTAATCAATCAAACAATTAGGAGAGGTGACACAAACCCCCACCTAGAAGGGTCTGCTGACCTCCCGGTCTTTGGATATTCCAATTCTCGAGTTGAAATGGCTCCCTTGGTCCTCGCTAGAACCCTTCACAGATATAACCACAGGTCTCCTTTTATATGCTCTACCTGTGAGACTTACACTAGACGTGAGCCTCCACTCCACGTGACCACCGGTGTGACCACGGACTTAACCCCAAAGGTCACGTCGCATTTCACGATTTCATAACTTTCGTTGTGAGGTACCCCGACTGCTTCGATTCTTGAAACCTTGAAATGGGCTAACGATCCCTAGATCCTCCCTTAAATTCTTCACTGATGTGACCCTTGACTGCGACCTGGGGCCCAACCCTTGAGAACGTCGTGACTTCACGTGTTGGGGATTTGTGAAGTGACCCTCTCCTCTTCTCCCAAAATGTGAAACCGYGATGACCTCTTTTACCAGATCAATGGTCCTGATTTCCCCCACGATCCGACGATCCAGATCATTTTTCTCGCGAAGTCGATATTTCGTGACTCGTGACTTCCGGGTAGCAAGTTCCTCCACTCTCCCGACTCCCGAAATGCCGATATTTCAGAGCRCCCAATCAACAGCTCATGCTCCTCTGGATCTAACTGTTTCTTTCTCTCCTGATCTTGCGAGTGTTGAAAGACACTCAGTATTATCCTCTCCATGGATCTACTAGATCCAACGGTCCATGGAAAATTGGTGTTTCTCCCTCCGAGAATTCCAATCGTCTGTTCAGGCTCTTAATAGTTCCTCGCCAAATAACTTGGCGTCCACCCTCTTGAGCTTGATTTCTACGAGGTGACTTCGACCCCCGCCCTTCCTCTAAACTTTCTTTGAGTCTTTATCTCTCCTGAGCTTCATTATTGCTGCAACTCAAGGATTCTAAGGAATTCTGCACGCACTCCTTGCAGCCTTCATGATAATCTTTGATTATCTGATATCTCCAAACTTTGCGCACTCCTTGCGACATGATTTCTTCAACCACTCCCTTGGATTGGAAAAGTCTAAGACTTTTCTCAGTTTGCACACACCTTGCATGGATTTGTGCTATACTTGCACTTATGTTGGTATAAGAACAACTCTATCTCTCTTGAGATTTTCTGAGGTAAAACTCAGAATCTTGTCAACACACTCCTTGTGGACCTTCACTGCAATCCTTGTAGGAATTCTCAGGACGAGGAGAAATTAAAACTTATACTCTCCCTCTCACAGACTTCATACATTCAACATGAAATCATAAACATAAAGCATTGAAACAAATGTATAACAGATCTTATAAGAAGACTGTAAACATATCATTCAATAGATGCATACAATAATCATAACAACACCATGAAATTGGATTAAAGCCTTCGTATATTAATTCAAGTGCTTTTGTACATGGTTTCTATAACAACAACTATCTGCTCAAACAGATTCTACAACCTTTTTTCTTCTCTGCTCTCCTATACTCTCTTGCTCTACAACTTTTTTACAATGAGAATGATCCTACAATACATATGAGGGAGATTTCTTGAGTTTTCTCTCCTACAAATCTAAGCTATCTTATCGAATTAAAGACTACAACTACTTTACATTTATTACATTAAATGCCTACAACCGAAAAATGAGAGCAATGCTCAAGATCTGCATTACAATCCCCAAAACATTTAAGAGTAATTACATCCTTCTAGCTATTACATTAATGTTCTTCTTTTTAAATTTAAATGTCTTCAAAATGCGCGTTGGTGCATATCCAGCTATCCTCCACTTGCACTTTCTGGCGATGCTCCTGCATCATACTCCTCTTGGTTGAAAAATTCATGGAATTCTGTCCATGAGCTCCTGCACCATCTATCCATGTTTTTGGATATTTTCTTCACTTTACCAACTAGCATCCTCAATCAGGTGTCCCTTCCATATTATCAGATATTCAAAATATGTCTTCCTCCAGGTTTTCTTACCAACTCTCTGATCAATGATCTTTTCCATCTGCAACTTTTCAGCTACAGGCATCTTCTTGACCCACTAAACTTCCTTTTGATTATCTTATCCTCTCGCTTCATCTTCTCTGTAAGGGTACATATATGCTACGTTGAATATGAGTGATATGCCCACATCATCTGGAAATTCTATCTCATAAGCATTTGCCTCAAATTTTCTCAAAATCTTACACAACCCTATATTTTTCATCTTTAACTTGTTATATGTTCCCCTTGGGAACCTTTATTTTCTTAGATGTGCTAAGACCAAATCTCCAACTTCGAACTGAAGCTCTCTCCTGTGTTGATCTTATCTACGCTTGTATTCCTGGTTGGAACTCTGCAACCGCTCTTTAATCTTACTATGGAGCTCCTGCATCTCTGCTACAAAATCTTCCACTCCAGCACTCTTAAACTGATTCTTCTCCAAGTCTCTCAACTCGGATACTTCTCTTGGCTACATTCCATACATTATCTGGAATGGGCTCTATCCTGTGCTCTGGTTAGGTGAGTCATTATATGCAAATTCCACTTGCGATAGAATTTGATCCCACTGACTATGATGTTCAACTACTAAACTCCTCAATAATTCTCCCAAACTTTGATTTACTACCTCAGTCTGTCCATCCGTCTGAGGGTGATATGGTAATATAAAAGATAGATTCATCCCCAGCTTTTTCCATAGTATCCTCCAGAAATGACCAACAAATTTGGTATCTCTATCTGAAACAATACTCTTGGGTAAACCATGAAGTCAAACAACTTCTTTGAAAAACATGTTTGCAATGTGTGTTGCATCACTGGTTTTATAACATGGTATGAAATGTTCCATTTTGGAAAATCTACCGACTACTACAAATATGGCATTACAACCTCTTTGTGTCCTTGGAAATCCTAACACAAAATCCATTCTTACAGCGTCCCACAACCTCTCTGGTATTGGCAATGGTTGATACAACCCTGTATTTTGTCTTTTCCCCTTTGTGTGCTGGTAGATTCTACATTTGTTGAAACAATTCTGCACATATGTCCTCATTCCTGGATAATAATACAAACTATTCAGTTGCACAAATGTTTTATCATGGCCGAAATGTCCAGCCAATCCCCCACTAGGTTTTTCCTTCAAAAGGTTTTCCCTCATTGAAATTTCCGGGATACACAACTGATTTCCTTTGAATAACAATCCATATTGAATTAAGTATTCAATCCATTGGCTTTTGTCCCTTATAATAGGATTCTCACATGCTTCATAAGCGTCCTTAAAATCTAAATAATCTATGTACATTTCCTTAAGGCTATCAAAACCTAAGATTGTTGGCCAGGTTGTTGAATGAACAGTGTTGGAATTACATTCAACATGTTGTCACTTGATGTTAACTTTAGTTGTCATTGATGTTAACTTTAATATGCAATATCAAAGTTTAATATGGCATAAAATTTTAGCAATGGCTATGGCCGAGGTCTACATGGGTTAGATCTTCTCCGATATTGGCATATTAGTTAAATGTCCTTGTTGGCACTGTTGTTATAGGTGCAGTTTTCATTTGGCAAACATTATTATAAACAGAGTATTTTGAATAGAGCAATTGTTAGCATTGTGGAGTTTATCAGCATTGTTGTTTATGGCAGATTTGGAATGGCACAGTTTTCAGAATAACATTCCATCGTTGAGAGAGAATGGCATAGTTTTCGGTCATAGGGTATGAAGAGACAAACTATAAACAAATAGTCTTACCACAAATGGCGCATACATCTGTTGAAGATTCGGAATGGAATTCCATTGGCACAGTTTTCGGTTTTATGAATTAGTCAAACAAAAAGTTAAGTAAATAACCCCAGAATTTGCAATCCAATCCAGACCATTGGATCATGGAGGGTCGAGGATCGTCGATCCAGTGTAAGCGGAAATCGGATATCAGGAAATTGGGAATCAAAGAAAGGAGGTGCTCCAACCTCCGATATCGCGATACGTGAAATCGTGAAATGCAAAGTCTCGATGAGATCAGGATTGTCTGATCACGAAAGGTCGTGGGCCGTCGATTGGAGAAAAGAGGATATTGGGAAATTAGAGGTCAAAGGAAGGAGGTGTGCTAACCTTCCAAAAAGAGAAACTCGAAATCGCGAGTCACAAAAGCGCTTTATGGATAAGCGCTTGGTCACAGCCGACGGTCACGAGAAGGGAAGGAGCCAATCCAGCTAAGCTCCTTTTCAGGGTTTCGAAAATCGTGACTTAAAAGTGTCGAGAAGCCTCATCACAAGATTGTTGAAATGCGAAATGCGAAACGCATTTTGATTAATCTCGTGGTCACAGCCAATGGGCATATGGTTTAGCACAAGTGTCTTGTCGAAGCGCTCGAGGCTTGTTTCTGTTGAAAAGTCAAAACTCAACGTATGCTCATCAAACGACGTTGATTAAACGATGAAACATATCGAACGGTTGTTGTTTTTCTTGATGCCTTAGCCAATAATAATTTATGTAAGGTATTTGTTCATTTATTGTAACTGAATCTTCAATGCTTGAGGGTTCTGGTGTACGATTTGAATGGACAGAAATTGAATTGTAAAAAAAATATGGAGTGAAATTGTTCAGTGTCCCTATTTCTATTGAATAGAAAGGTTCTTAGTGACAAAGGAGAATTACAAGGAGGTAGGGAGGAGCAAGGGGAGACTATAAAAGTCTCTTGTACAAGTTGGTGCTTGTACATATAGGAGATGTAGCTTCCATTCAGTAGGTACTGAAGAAACAGAGGTAGAAAACTCATTTGGGTTGTAGCTCAGATAAAATAAGAATGTAAAGAGAAGTTGGAGGTTGCCTTTCATTCATAAGAAGAAGAGGTTTTTCCCTTTTGGGTTTCCTCATGAAAAATCACTGTGTCACTATCTCATTTGTGTGATTGTATATTTATTGGTTAAGTGTATTACTGCAAGTTAAATGTTAAAGGCATGATTTATTGATTAATAAGTAATCTTCTTATAAAATGAAAGAAATTTTATACAATTTATTCACCCCCCCCTCTCAGTTGACTTATCCTGTTCAACAGTCTTCACACGAAACCCCTGCAGAATCAAACATTTCCTGCTCAATGCATCAACAACCTTGTTAACATTTCCAGAAATGTGCTTTATAAAAAAAGTAAAGTTTTGCATGAACTCAACCCATTTTTCATTTTTCTAGTACAGTTTCTCCTGTGTGGTTATAAACTGTAAGGCCTGGTTGTCTCTATACAAAACAAACTCTTTCGGAACTAGGTAGTGCCTCCATTTCTTCAACGCTTGTATGAATGCAAAAAAATCTTTATCATATGTGGAATATTTCATCTTGGTCTTGTTCAGCTTCTCACTGAAGTATTCAACTAGTCTATTGACTTGACTTAAGACTGCTCCAATCGCAAATCAACTTGCGTCACATCTCACTTGGAATGTTTTACTGAAATCTGGCAGAAAAAGAAATGGTTTTCCAGTTATCTTCTCCTTTAACAAATTGAAACTTTTCTCCACTTCCTCTGTCCAATGAAATGATTTATGTCTCTTCTTGACTGTGTCCATCATTGGTGCAAAAATCCCACTAAAATTTCTGATGAACTTCCTGTAAAAACTGGATAATCCATGGAAGCTTCTTACTTCAAAGATGTTCCTTGGCGACGACTACTCTTTGATTGCTTTTACCTTTTCAGGATCCATCTTCAACTCATTCGAAGGTATCATGAAACCCAAATAAATGACTTTCATCTTCAGATTTATCAACAACTTGTCTTGTTGCAACCTCCTCATCACTAAAGCTAAATGTCTCAAATGTTCTTCCTCAGTCTTACTGAAGATCATTATATCATCAAGATATACAATTACAAAATTTCCAATGAATTCTTTCAAGACTTCATTCATCAATCTCATAAAAGTACTTGGCACATTCGTCAAGCCAAATGACATGACAAGCAATTTATACAATCCTTCATTCATCTTGAATTTTGTCTTCCATTCATCACCTTCCCTCATTCTAATATGATGATATCCACTTTTCAAATCAACTTTTGAAAAAAACTTTGCTCCACTCAAGAAATCCATCAAGTCATCCATCCTGGGTAAAGGAAATCTATACTTGATGGTGATTTTATTTATAGCCCTCGATTCTGTACACATTCTCCATCCACCATATTTCTTCAAACTTAACATTGTTGGAACAACACATGGACTCAAGATTTCTCTAATCAACCCTTTGTCCATCAAATCTTGGACTTTCTTCTTGACCTCTTCATTCTCTCATGGTGTCAGTCTGTACGATGCTTTGTTTGGTAAACTCACCCCTGGTATAAGGTCGATGTGATGGATTATACTTATGATGGACGAAAACGAACAAGGTAAATCATCCACCACTATGTCAGCAAAATTCTCTAGCAGTTCCTGAATCTCCTTAGGTATATCATCTACCAAAGTACTGGTCAATATGACTCTAGGTTTTCTCACCACAAAAAACTTCATTTCTTCATCTTTCTTGGCTTCATCCAAAATTTCCTTCCCACTCATGAGAAGTATAGTATTGCTTGTTTCTTCTTTCACCTTCTTGTCTTCAATTGGCAGTAACCTACCAATCTTCTCCAAGGTGTATGTGTTCTTTCTTCCATCATGAATAAAATTTATGTCATATTGCCACAGTATTCCCAACAAAAGATGAAAGACATCCATGGGAATAAAATCACATAAGATCTCATCTCTGTATCCCCCTATCTTAAGTTCAAATAAACATTGTTTAGTGACTGTTACCTGATGTCCTTTTTGCAATCGTGAAACCTTGTATGGGCTCGGATGTGAAACTGTCTCCAATTCCATCTTCTCCACCATCTATGTGGATACTAGATTATCTGTGCTTCCACTGTCAACTATCACCTTGCATACCCTATCCTTGGTCTTGTAAGCAGTCCTAAACAAACTATTCCTCTGGACTGCATCCTCCATCTCTTTCTCTGGATTCAAGAGAATTTTCCTCATCATCAAGGATATTCCACCTTCTACATATTCTTCCTCAACATTTCACCTTTGCGCTTCTAAAATGTGAGCTTCTCCTCCTCCATCTCTTTTTCTATCAGGACATTCCCACGATTTGTGTCTGATATTTCCACAAACAAAACACTTTATTTCACCTCCTCTGCCTCTTCCTCTTCCTCTTTCTCGAGGAAAAGTGTTCCTATCAGCATACAGCCCTCCTTGTGAGCTTCCTACCTTTTCTGGGTGGTTATGAGGTTTCTTCTCTTCATCCTTGGGCTTCTATACTTTGTCCTGGGAAACTGCTTTGCCTCTACTCTGACTTCTACCTCTGTCCCTTTGACCTTGATTTTGGGCCAATTTCACTTCTGCCTTTGAAGCAATATGATAAGCATCTTCTACATTATTTATTGTCACCACGCTCATCTCATCCTGAATATCATATCTCAGTTCATTCATATATCTGACAACTTTTTCATCATCACTCTCGTGATGACTAGCTCTAATATTTAACTTATAAAAATCCTCAGTGTATTCCTTCACTGTCATCCCTTTCTGTCTCAAATTATGCATTCTTTGGAATAGATTGATTTGGTAATCTCTGGGTATGAATTTGGATTTCATCTTGGTGACCATCCTGTCCCATATTTTGATTCTTTGTTTTCCTTTGCAACGCCTGTCAGCCTGCAGTTCATCCCACCATAGTGTTGAATGTCCTTTCAGTCTAGTGACAACATGTTTTAATTTCTTATCTTCTTCTATATCCTCATAATCGAAATATTTATCCATATCTCTAAACCAATATAGCAGCTCCTCAATGTCTAAGTTACCTTCATACATCGGGATGTCCATTTTTTCTTTGGAACCTATCCTTGCGACAACTTTGAATAGACCTTCCTTTGCAACATATTTGGCTACAACTTCTTCTTCAGCTCCAGCTTCATTCTCACTTTCAGCCTCACTGATATCTCCAGTACCAGGTGTTCGCCTCTGTGTTGTATCCATGGCATCTAATCGAGCACGAATTTAGCTCATCTCCCTTTCCACGGCTGGATCGGGTAAAGTTATTTCTGGACATCTTCTTGGTGGCATTGTCTAAATCTGTCCACGCATAATTCAAATCACAACTATCCTCTGTCTTCTCTCTATAGAAAACAAAATTTGTTAGTTTTGATACCACTTGACGCAGACCCCCACCTCGACATGGTCTGTTGACCTCCCAGTCTTTCGATCTTCCAATTCTCGAGCCAAAATGGCTCCTTTGGTCCCCGCTAGAACCCTTCACACATATAACCATAGGTCTCCTTTTATATTCTCCGCCCACACAAACATGCACTATACATGAGCCTCCACTCCAAGGTACCACCGGCGTGACCACAAACTTAACCCCAAAGGGCACATCACCTTTCACGATTTCGAGACTTTCGTTGTGAGGCACCTCGACACCTCTGATTCCCAAAACCACAAAATGGGCTAATGGTCCCTAGCTCCTCCCTTAAATTCTTCACTGATGTGACCCTCGGCTGCAACCTAGGGCCCAACCTTCAAGCGCGTTGGGACTTCGCGTGTCAGGGGTTTGTGAAGTGATCCTCTCCTCTTCTCCTAAAATGTGAAACCACAATGACCGCTTATCCCAGATCGACGGTCCTGATTTCCACCATGATCTGATGATCCAGATCCTTTTTCTCACGAAGTTGGGATTTTGCGACTCACGATTTTTGGGTAGCAATTTCCTCCACTCTCTCGACTCCTAAAATTTCGATATTTCAGAGTGCCCAATCAACTGTTCATGCTTATCTGGATCTAATGGCTGTTATCTCTCATAGCTTGCGAGTGTTGAAAGACACTCAGTCTTATCCTATCCACGGATCTACTGGATCCAAAGGTCCATGAAAAATTGGTGTTTCTCCCTCCGAGAATTCCAACCATCCATTTAGTCTCTTAATAGTTCCTCGCCAAATAACTTGGCATCTTCCCTCTTGAGCTTGATTTTTGTGAGGTGACTTCGACCCTCACCCTTCCTCTAAACTTTCTTCGAGTCTCTATCTCTCCTGAGATTGATTCTTTCTGCAACTCAAGGATTCTAAGGAATCCTGCATGCACTCCTTGCGACCTTCACGATAATCCCTGATTATCCGATATCTCCCAACTCTGCACACTCCTTGTGACATAAGTTCTTCAACCGCTCCCTTGGATTGGAAAATTCTAGGACTTTTCTCAGCCTGCGCACACCTTGCATGGCTCTGTGCTATACTTTCACTTCTGTTGGTATAAGAACAACTCTATCTCTCCTGATCTTTTCTGAGGTAAAACTCAAAATCTTGTCAACACACTACTTGCAGACCTTCACTGCACTCCTTGCAGGAATTCTAAGGATGAGGAGAAATTGAAACTTATACTCTCCCTCTCACAGACTTCATACATTCAACATGAAATTATACACATAAAGCATTGAAACAAATGCATAACAGAGCATATAAGAATACTGTAAACATACCATTCAATAGATGCATACAGTAATCATAACAACACCATGAAATTTGATTAAAGCCTTCTTATATTAATTCAAGTGCTTCTATACATGGTTTCTATAGCAACAACTATATTCTCAAACAACTTCTACAACCTATTTTCTTCTCTGCTCTCCTATACTCTCTTGCTCTACAGATTTTTTACAATGAGAATAATCCTACAATACATACGAGGGAGATTTCTTGAGTTTTCCCTCGTACAAATCTAAGCTATCTTATCAAATTAAAGACTACAACTACTTTACATTTATTACATGAAATGCCTACAACTGACAAATGAGAGCAATGCTCAAGATCTGCATTACAATCCCCAAAACATTTAAGATTAATTACATCCTTCCAGATATTACATTAATGTTCTTCTTTTGAAATTTAAATGTCTTCAAAATGTGTGTTGGTGTATATCCAGTTGTCATCCACTTGCGCTTGTTGGCAATGCTCCTGCATCAATAGGTCACTACCTCTTAGTTTTCTTGTTGAAAAGTTGAAACAAAATATTAAAGGAGTAAAGGGCCCATGCATGCCCACATGCTTGCAATATTAGGATAGTTTCAAAATTCTCAAACTAATTAAAAACAACCTAGGAAGTTTAAAGGATTTGTAAGGACCAAATGTTCACATGTTTTGAAATATAGGAAAAGTTTCATTTTCTTAGATTATAAAACATGTTTGGGAGTTTAAAGGATCAAAATTAAGGACCCATATGTCCACATTTCTAGTGATCTAGGGGTTTTGAATTTCGCAACAATTGTCTAAACTCACTTAGTAAGCTAGACTAATCAAGATTTGTAATGGACCAAGTGATGTCCACATGAAAAATTTTTGATCACTAACTTATTGAAAATTATTGTTGACACCATCACTTCATGCACACAATAGCACCTCACCACACACTTATATATTTCTATTGCATATTTGGAGTCATAGTATGCTCTTCTCCCTACATCCATAAGTGATGTAGGAGAATTAGAAAGACTACATATATCCTTGAAAATTTTCCACACCACTTTCATCAATGAGATTAGTTCATGACACCAATCTCACAACCTACTTCAAATCCTAAAATTGACCCTTAAAGAAACTCATTTTTAACCTCCATAGGAGGAACACAAAAGAAGTTTGTAGTCTAAGTTAGGATTTTGGGGGTAGTTATCCAAACAACCCCCCATTATAATTTTCACATTTTAAACTTAGAAGTTGATAATTAGGGAACCAAAATCCTCTAAATCAAGCTTTCCTACACCATAAGGCCTGGGATGCCCATGAAGGGTTGAAGGCCGAGGTATGGTTGTTCTATGTGTGCCTCCTTGAGTCACCCAACTCTTAGAAAGAATCCAAACCTTGACCCATTTCTTAGGCCTAAAATATAAATGTCGCACTTGAACGAGGTAACTTAGTTTCCAAAAACTGGGATTTCTACCAAGGTGGCGGTTATGGGCTACAATATCAGCGCAATCAGATTTTGAATGGCTATTGGGAAATATCACTAGTACTTTTGGGATATGCCCCCTTCACCCCTCATTATAAATGATTGTTCATACCTTCACTAGTTCCTCTTCTGGTGGGTTCATACCCCATTATTGAGTGATTTTGGAAGGCCTTGTGATACTTTGAGAAGAAGGATAATATGTCTTTTAGGACATGTGCAACTTTTTTATTCCCCTATGTGGATAAAACCTAAACTACCGTACATTGTTTCTTGTTTAGTTGTTTTATATATGATATCCATTATTTATTATGTGCAATTGTGAATGACATTGTTGAGATAGTCGAAAAAATATAAAAATCACTTGTTTATTCATTTCTCTCATCACAACCTAGCAAGTTCATAATCATAGGGGAACCATAGAATCCCCATTGTTCTAGATGCCTGCAGAACCTCCCTCCAATATTGGGAGGTGTCACTAATTTGGTTGACACATCAGCCCAACCATTACATACAACTGTGAGTGCAACACTTTTAGGATTATTCTTGCTAGGTTCCACCTTTATTGGTTCCAACATCCCAAACAATCCACCCACTAGTCTTCCATCACAAGGAGGTGAAGCTCAACCTTCCTCACAAGGAACTACCTCTCAACCACTAGACACCATGGCTAGAACACCTCATGTCATGCCATAATTGGAATATATCCACATCCCATATTTTACCAATGATCCAAGTGGATATCAGTGGCCACCCACCTATTCCAACTAGCTCAAAACAATTTTCTAGAAATTTAATATTTTTAGTAGTTTTTCAGTTCCTAAACTTTCAAGACCATTTTGAGGGCCTAAATGAAGTTTTTTCAGGATTGAGAACCTAAATAATATGCAAAGGATCTGATTGATCCCCCAAAATTAATCTCCTTGATGATACCTTTCCAATGA
This sequence comes from Picea mariana, assembly GCA_032191745.1. Classification (NCBI taxonomy): domain Eukaryota; kingdom Viridiplantae; phylum Streptophyta; class Pinopsida; order Pinales; family Pinaceae; genus Picea; species Picea mariana. The sequence continues at coordinate 148,091 of JASDQU010735829.1, read as the reverse complement.
GCTATTGTTCTCCCCAAATGGAAATCATATGCCAAAGTTATGCCCCGGGGAAGTTAATACACCAAACTACCCAAAACAGGGTCAACAAAACTGTTGGCTTTTCATCTTCCGGGGTAAGGTTTTTGGATTTAATTTATGTTAAAAATTTATTTAGAGCCTCATTGTAATCATATTATTTCAAATGAGTGTAGCCATCACATATTTTCTCAGAGATAAGCTGCCACCATTCTAGCGAGTCTTTCACTTTGTAATTTTACAGTCTATACATTTCACTCATCAATAGAAATTATTTATTACTATATATTTGTGTTTATATATATGATACAATTATGTTATATTATTGGATATATGATATACATATGTACATTTATTTATTATATCTCCTCTCTCATTTCTTGCTGAAAATAATTTGGATCAGTGGTGTCACAGCAGGATGCTCTTGATCATTTTTTCAGTGCATGTACCCAATGAGGTCCGAGTATAGAAAATTAAGTCTTGATATTGTATCTCTTGAGGAAAATCACTCTCTCACAGCCAAGAAACCCTCCATGGCAGAAGAAAATAAAAATAACAGAGTATAAGATTCTATTAATCTGTTGCTTGAGCAAGTCTCATGCGACAGAGGGACGAAATGATGGAGAATTTTTCCCACATCCTTCAACGTTCACTGATAAAAACATGCATGTATTCATCAAATGACCACTTTGGAGGCACCTCTCCTTTCAAGGTACAAGTTAATTTTGATATTCCTGTATATGAAGGAAAGATAGATGCATATTCCCTAGAAAAATGGTTAAATATGCTAGAAGGTTATTTCTCTATTCATAATTTCTCTGACAAGGAAAAGATCACTTTCACACTCCTTAAGGCTCTCCCCCATGTCAAACATCAATGGGAAAATTACTAGGAGAAAATTTCCACAGAGGAGTCTATAATATATGGGGTTGAGCCCACTTGGAATTTTTTTGTGGATGCGGTCAAAGAACAATATTACCCTATTGGTAACTATGAAGACTAGTACATGAGATGGATGAAACTATGGCAAGAGAGGGTCCAAACAGTGCCGGAGTTCACAAATAATTTCCATCCTTTATGCACCAAGCTGGGTATGAAAGACTCCAAGTGACATATGGTTTTGAAATATCGCGGGGCTTTGCATAGGTACATCCAAATCGAAATGGATTTTTTGTACATCTCATCACTGGGAGCTGCTTATCGATGTGTTTTTAAAATCGATCATAAATTTAGGCACCAGAAGAAATGAGAGTTTATGTCTGTGAATCTGCAACAACCAAAGAATGATAAAGATGGCCCTAACAAACAGCCTCCAGAAAACCAACCCAAGCCACAAGAAAAGAAGAGTAACAGAAAGAAGAAGAAGGACACTAGAAAGTGGTGCGATTTCCATAAAATCCTCTGGAAAAAAATTGATGAATGTCACTCAAAATAGTCATTGGTGGCCGATATCAGAGACAAGGAGTCGAACCTTGATTTAGAATATGATTCAAAATATAATGGGAAAATATAGATCATCGACACAAACCCCACTTCTACTGTCGTGACCGCAAAAATATAACCAGAAGAACCAGTAGATCCTGAAGAGGGGGAGTGCCTTTTTCATTCACATATGTGGGTGAAGGGGACTCTGCTGCAATTTATTGTTGATAGAATAAGCCAAAATAACCTCATCTCAGCAGAGGTTGTAAAACAATTGGGATTTTCGACAACACCACACCCGCAGCCATACAACATCGGGTTGATTCTCCAAGGATGAGACCTCTGTGTCAGCCAACAGTTTCGATTGTCACAAGGCATCCATCCCTTCAAGGATGAGGTATTATTTGATGTTTCCCCATTAGATGTATGTGATGTTCCATTGGGCCAACCATATATGTGGAAGCATCAGGTTATTTTTGAGTATTGACCTTGTAGTTTCATTGTTACTCTGGGGGGTCATCTCTAAAGGATAATAGAGGTAGTTCCAACTATTGTTCCACCTAAACAGTGTCGCAAGGTAGTATCTCATACTACAAAATTAAGCTTCTTCACATTCTATTCAAAAGGTGAACAAAAGAACACCACAACAATTGTAGCCTCAGTCCAAGCACCTTCTTTCCAGCAGAAGCAGGCCAAAAAGATCCAAGCAAAGAGAAAGGATTCCTTTTTCACAAAGTCATCTCATGTAGCCATACTGGTTAAAAAGGTCCACCCCTTCTAGCCACATGTCCGTGACAACCTTCAATAAGCTAAGAAACCCAACTTCTCCAGCAAGAAAAGAAGCTCATCAAGATCCAGATTCAACAAACTATTTTCCCTCTCCCCCGAGAAATCAACGTATGGATACCATTTCTTCATAAGGAGGGAGGATTGATCCAGGTGGATATCACTGGACACCCACCCATTCCAACTGGCTCAAAATAGACTTCTGGCAATTTACTATTTTTAGCAGTGTTTTGGTTCCTAAACTTATGGGGTAATTTTACAGTCTGTACATTTCACTCATTAATAGAAATTGTGTATTATTGTATCTTAATGTTTATATATATGATATAATTATGTTATATTATTGGATATATGATATATCTCTATACATTTATTTATTATATCTTCACTCTCATTTCGTGCCAAAAATAATCTGGATCAATGGTGTTAGAGTAGGCTTCTCTTGATCGTTTTTTTAGTGCATGTCCCCTACGGGGTCCGAGTATAGCAAGTTGGGTATCTATCTTGTCTCTCTTGAGGAAAATCTCCCTCACATTCCCAATAAACCCTCCATGGCAGAAGAAAATAAAAATGACGGAGAAGAATATTCTATTAATCTTTTGCTTGAGAAATCTCTCACGCGACAGAGGGACGAAATGATGGAGAATTTTTTCCACATCCTTCAATGCTTGCGGATAAAAATAGGTTTCTCTTCATCAAGGTACAAGTTAATTTTGATATTCTCATATTTGAAGGACAAATAGATGTTGATGCCCTAGAAAAATGGTTAAATTTGCTAGAAGGTTATTTCTTTGTTCATAATTTCTCTGACAGGGAAAAGATCACCTTCGCATTCCTTAAGGATCTCCACCATGTCAAAAATTGGTGGGAAACTTACTGGGACCAAATTTCCACAGAGGATTCTAGAATATATGGCACCAAACCCACTTGGTATTTTTTTTTGGATTCGGTCAAGGAACAATATTACCCTATTGGTAACTATGAAGACCAATACATGAGATGGACCACACTACGACAAGAAAGGGGCCAAACAGTGTCGGAGTTCAAAAATAATTTCCATACCTTGCGCACCAAGTTGGGTATCAAATACTCTGAGTGACATCTGGTTCAAAAATATTGCGGGGATATGCATAGGTACATCCAAAATGAAATGGATTTTTTGTACATCTCATCACTGGGAGCTACCTATCGATATGCTCTCAAAATCAAGCAGAAATTTAGGCACCAGAACAAATAGGAGTTTGCGTATGTGAATCTGCAAAAACCAAAGAATGATAAATACGGCCCTAGAAAATAGCCTCCAGAAAACCAGCCCAAGCCACATAAAAGTAAGGGTAACAAAAAGACAAAGAAGAACACTAGAAAGTGGTGATATTTCCATAAAATCCCCTAGCACAACACTGATGAATGTCGCTCAAAATAGTCATTGGTGGCCAATATCAAAGACAAGGAGTTGAACCCTGATTCAGAATCTGATTCAGAAAATAATGGGAAAATACATATCATCGAAGCATACCCCACTGCTACTATCGCAACCACAACAATTCAACCAGAATAACCAATAGATCCTGAAGAGGGGGAGCGCATTTTTCATTCACAGATGTGGGTGAAGGGGACCCCACTAAATTTTATTTTTGATAGCGGAATCCATAATAACCTCATCTCAGCAGAGGTCATCAAACAATTAGAATTATCGACAAAACCACACCCACATCCATATAACATCGTGTCAGCCAATAGTTTCAATTTTCATACGACATCCATCCCTTCAAGGATGAGTTATTATGTGATGTTTCCCCACTGGATGTTTGTGATGTTCTGTTGGGCCAGCCATATATGTGGAAGCGCCATGCTATTTATGAATCTCAACCCCGTAGTATCATTTTTACTCTAGGGGGTCATCTCTTCAGGATACCAGAAGTAGTTCCAACTACTGTCCCACCTAAAAAATTCCACAAGGTAGTATATCATACTAGAAAAAATAATCTTCTTCATAGTCTCTTCAAAAGGTGAACAAAAGAGCACCACAATAACTGTAGCCTCAATCCAAGCACATTCTTTCCAGTAGAATCAAGAAGAAAAGATTGAAGCAAAGTGCAAGGATTCTTTCTACACACAATCATCTCATGTAGCCATACTAGTTAAAAAGTTCCAACCCTTCCAGCCATAGGTTCTTGACAACCTTCAACAAGCTAAGAAATGCAACTTCTCTACCAAGGAAAGAAACTCACCAAGATGCAAATTCAATAAATGTTTTTCCCTCTCCCCCAAGCAATCTACAAAATGGAGACCATTTCTTCCCAAGGAGGGAGGATTTATCCAGGTGGATATCAGTGGCCACCCACCTATTCCAACTAGTTCAAAATAGTCTTATGGCAATTTACTATTTTTAGCAATTTTTCGGTTCCTAAACTTCTGGGGCCATTTTGAGGCCCTAAATGAAGTTTTTTTAGGATAAAGCACCTCAATGATGGTTGAAGGCTTTGATTGAGCCCCGAAAATTAATCTCCTTGACTATACCTTTCCAATGAGATATTGTGCGCTCCAAATGGATATCGTATGCCAAAGTTACGCTCGCAGGAAGTTAATACACCAAACTACCTAAAACGGGGTCCACAAAACTGTTGGCTTTTCATCTTCCGGGGTTATGGTTTTTGATTTCATTGATGTCAAAACGTCCTTCAGAGCCTCAGTGTAATATTCTTCTTGTGAATGAGCATAGCCATCACATCTCTTCTTAGAGATAAGCTACCACCATTCTAGCAAGTCTTTCACTCTGTAATTTTACAATCTCTACATTTCACTCATTAATAGAAATTGTGTATTACTGTATCTCTGTTTTTATATCTATGATATAATTATGTTATATTATTTCATATATGATATATCTATATACATTTATTTATTATATCTTCACTCTCGTTTCTTGCCGAAAATAATCGGGATTAGTGGTGTCAGAGTAGGCTACTCTTGATTATTTTTTTTAGTGCATGTCCCCAATGAGGTCTGAGTATATCAAGTTGGGTCTCAAGCTTGTATCTCTTGAGGAAAATTTCTCTCGCACGCCCAAGTAACCCTCCATGGTAGAAGAAAATAAAAACGATGGAGCAGAATATTCTATTAATTTGTTTCTTGAGCAAGCTCTCACGCGATAGAGGGACAAAATGATGGAGAAATTTTCCCACATCCTTCAACGCTTGTCGATAACAACAGGTGCATATTCATCAATCTACCACTTTGGAGGCACCTCACCTTTTAAGGTACAAGTTAATTTTGATATTCCCATATTTAAAGGATAGATAGATGCGAATGCCTTAGAAAAATGGTTAAATCTTCTAGAAGGTTATTTCTCTGTTCATAATTTCTGTGTCAGGGAAAGATCACCTTTTCACTCCTTAAGGCTCTCCCCCATGTCAAAAATTAGTGGGAAAATTAATGGAAGAAATGTTCCATAGAGGAGTATGGAATATATAGGATCGAGCCCACTTGCGATTTTTTTGTGGACGCGGTCAAGGAACAATATTACCCTGTTGGTAATTATGAAGACCAGTACATGAGATGGACCACACTGCAGAAAGAGAGGGGCTAAATAGTGCCGAAGTTCACAAATAATTTTCATGCCTTGTGCACTAAGATGGGTATAAAAGACTCTGAGTGACATTTGGCTCTGAAATACCATGGGGCTCTACATAGGTACATCCAAACTGAAATGGATTTTTTGGACATCTCATCAATATGAGCTTCCTATCGATATGCTGTCAAAATCGAGTAGAAATTTAGGCACTAGAACAAATGAGAGTTCGAGTCTAGGAATCCAAAACAACCAAAGAATCATAAATATGGCCCTAACAAACATCCTCCATAAAACCAGCCCAAGACACAGGAAAGAAAGGGTAACAGAAAGACAAAGAAGGATATTGGAAAGTGGTGCGATTTCCATAAAATCCCCTGTCACAACACTGATGGATGACGCTCAAACAATCATTGGTTGTATATATCAAAGACAAGGATTCGAACTCTGATTTGGAATATGATTCATAAAATAATGGGAAAATATAGATCATCGACGCTGACCCCACTACTACTGTTGCAACCACAACAATTCAAACAGAAGAATCAATTGATCCTGAAGAGGGGGAACACCTTTTTCATTCACAGATGTGGGTGAAGGGGACCCCACTGCATTTTATTGTTGATAGTGGAATCCATAAGAACCTCATCTCAGTAGAGGTCATCAAACAATTGGGATTGTCAACAACCCCACACCCACAACCATACTACATCGGGTGGCTTTTCCAGGGATGAGAACTTTGTGTCAGCGAGCAGTTCCAATTGTCATATGATATACATCCCTTTAAGGATGAGGTATTGTTTGATGTTTCCCCATTGGATGTATGTGATGTTCTATTGGTCCAGCCATATATGTGGAAGCGTCATGCTATTTATGAGTCTCAACCCCATAGTGTCATTGTTACTCTGGGGGGTCATCTTTCCAAGATACCATAGGTAGTTCCAACTACTCTCCCACCTAAACAATGCCGCAAGGTAGTATCTCATACTACAAAATTAAGATTCTTCATAGTCTGTTCAAAAGGTGAACAAAAAAACACCACAACTACTGCAGCCTCAATCCAAGCACCTTCTGTCCAGTAGAAGTAGGCTTACAATATCTAAGAAAAGCACAAGGATTCCTTCTGCACATAGTCATCTCATGTATCTATACTGGTTAAAAAGGTGCAACCCTTCCATCCATAGGTTCCTGACAACCTTCAACAATCTACGCAATGCAAATTCTCCAGCAAGGCAAGCATCTTATCAAGATGCAGATTCAACAAATGGTTTCCCCTCTCCCCCGGGAACTCAAAACAATAGATACCATTGCTTCCTAAGTATGGAGTATTGATCCAGGTGGATATCATTGGACACCCACCTATTCCAACTGGCTCAAAACAATCTTCTGGAAATTTACTATTTTTAGCAGTTTTTTGGTTCCTGAACTTCTGGGGCCATTTTGAGGGCCTAAATGAAGTTTTTTTGGGATCAAGCACCTAAATGATAGTTGAAGGTTTTTATTGAGCCCCCAAAATGAATCTATTCTATGATACCTTTCAAATGAGCTATCGTGTGACCCAAACGAAGATCGTATTCCAAATTTATGCCCCCGAGAAGTTAATACACCAAACTACCCAAAATGAGGTCCAAAATATTGTTTGCTTTTCATCTTCTGGGGTTAGGGTTTTGAATTTTATTTATGTTAAAAATACCTTTAGATCCTCATTGTAATCATCTTCTTGTGAATGAGTGTACCCATCACATCTCTTCTCATAGATAAGATACCACCATTCTAGTGAATCTTTCACTCTGTAATTTTACAGTCGGTACATTTCGATCATTAATAGAAATTGTGTATTACTATATCTCTATGTTTATATCTATGATATAATTTTTTTGTATTATTGGATATCTAATATATCTTTGTACATTTATTTATTATATCTCTGCTCTCATTTTATGCCGAAAAATAATATGAATCAACCAAATTAATGAATAAACCAATCTTAAATGATCCCACTTGGCCTAACATGCCCACCAAGTTACCTTCTGACATCCCATAGTTTGAAGGAAAACTAGGTGAAGACCCAACCAACCGCATCATGGCCTTTCACCTTTGATGTTATTCTAACAACATCATGGAATATTCTATTAATTTGATATTGTTCCAGAGAACACTCACTGGTCCATCTGCCAAATGGTATGTGGATGAGAAATCATGGTTCCACATGACCTTTGAATCATTGGCCAAAGCCTTCTTATCCTTATTTCAACTTCATTTCTACAATGACACTAGTTTGGAAATTCTCTTTTAATTCAAACAAACCAAATTCATCCACATCTCTCATCATATTCACGAATGGTGTCGAACAAGAAGAATTTGCAAGGCTAATACCACCCCACAACAATGACTATATTGGTTTCTTAAATCACTAGTCTCATCCATATCCAAAGATGTGGCTACTACTTTGCCTCAATCAAAAGAAGAAGCCATCTCAAAATCTCAATAGTTTGACCTTATTTATTCCTAATCAGGGTACCTCTACTCCGTATTACCAAATGTTCCCCATCCTCTCCCCTTTGGTTAAGACAAACCTGGAGCATCACATGTAGCATATGGGTTGATTAGTCCATGGCCCATTTTAACCCATATTCTCAATCATTACCCATGTTTTGGGCCAACAAATATCACCATCCCTATGGGGAAACCCATATTATCCTCCCCCCAACTTGCATGGTCCCTCCTACCTCCATGATGGGAGGACACATACCTGAGACACCAACAAACCTAGTGCAAACGACACTTCCAAGTCCACTACCTATCACTGCATGACTCCAATAGTGGAATTGGAACATCCACCTCATACAATCATTACAGACCCCCCTTAAAGATAATATGTACTACCCTTTTTGCTGTCCCTCTCAACCCTTTTTCCCAACACATGGAAAGCAACAAGCATATGTGAATTTTATTCAACCCTCTCCCATTCAACATGTTCAACATTTTGAACAGTTGAATACGGAAAACCCTCCTAATTAATCCAAAAATAATAGGAAGAAGAGTAAGAACAACAATAATAACTACCAAGGACAGGGGTGTAACCCACAATAGTAAAACCCCCCAGCATGAGGTAACCATAATAATGGTAACCAAAATCCCCAAGGGGGAAATAATAATTCCCATCCATGTCAAGGGAAAAACAAAAACCTTAGAACCAATTTCCCTTTCACACTATGTGGTGTGTATGGCCATTATACCCACCACTTCCCTCAAATTTCTAATTACAATAGGATTAAAGAAACCATGAACACACAAAGACCCCTTGCACCACAACTCCCCCCCACAAATACCACAAAATTATTTTCCACGCTAGAAACCAAGGGTCTTCCAAACCCTAATTCCTCATCAAGGAATCATCAATAATCATCCATAGGCTACCCCTCACCCACAATAGATGGGACAGTACCCCAACCCATGTCAAACCCAACCTACAAATCCTATGGATCACAACATTATCCTCACCATTGAAGAGGAAATTCTACTACAAATTTGTAGTCGTTAGTACGGTATGCCTCCTGAATCAAATCCAACCACATCAAAATCACCCCAATTACCAGCAAGACAACCTATGACAATACCCCATCGTAGCACATAATTAACCACTCGAGTACCTTGTGCACCTCTATGTAGGAATGTGCACAACCCCCATGCTATGAAAACACACAACTATAGCATGATTGATGAATTGGTTCAATCCCCAACTACCATGTATGTTTTATAGGTTCTCCAAACATGCCCTTCACAGTGAAAGACCTTGCTCTCACAATTGGGGGTATTCGACCCATCATACACTCATTTGATCACTTTTGATTTGGATAATGTAGAATCATGCCTTCCTTCTTTATTTTCTTTCCAAATCTCGGTCAAAATACGAAACATAATCGTACATTTGTGTATCATAGACGAAGGGGCATCTACATGTATTATGTCCAACAATTTATGAAAACAACTAGAATCACCTGAGCTCATCCCTTTGGTCATTAATCTTCGAGCATACAATGGCCACCCATCACAACCTGAAGACCTATACCAAAATATTCTAGTTGAACTAGTGGTAAAAATGATTCTCATTGATATCTAAGTCATTGATGCCCAATTGGACTACAACATACTCTTCATATGAAGTTACATGTACACCATGAAATTTGTCGCCTCTTCCGTATTTCACACCATGCTCTTCCCTCACAATGGGAAGATAGCCACCATTGACCAATTAACACTCTATGAACCCAATTGGTTGAGCCACATAGACAACATTCTCCCTCTTATAAGATCCAACTCCAACCTCTCGCCAGTCGTTGAGGTCGGGCTAGGAATATCTCAAGACCCATCTCCATGGGATCTTATTAGGGAATTACACCTTGCCTCTATACCACAAGTTCATCTCAATTCTATGTAGTCTCTTCATATGGTGTTGATATCAATGAGGTACATCCCACTAAGGAACACACACCTCATCCTACCTCAGACACATCCACATCACCACCCATTCATGAAAATCCTCCAACGACTGGGAAATACCTATTTGGAAAATGGTCCCCAAGGCCATAACCAAAATACCATTCTTTTACCCACCGCCAGGGGTTGCAACATATCAGGTCGCCATGAAAAACATGGTGATCGCTATCCCATATGGTATTTAGATCCACAATCTATGGTACCGGTCCCATCCTTTCCACCTCAAATAAAGGTTTTTCCCAAGCAATCGATGGTTCAAACGCCAACTCTTCTAACAGATCACAATTTGGGGAAATGATACCAACAAAGGGGGCACCAAGAAGAATAAGGGGTCCAAATCTCAGCCTCAGGCCCAACCTCCATGCACATTTTTTTCCACCATTGGACACCCTACTAATTTGTTCCCTATGCTACCTAAATTACACAATTTAATTCAAATTCCGAAGACAAGACCATTAGTTCCTACCCCAGTCATGACCACCACAAACACTACTACATAACCTTCTTTATCACGCAAGAAAGTTATACATAGTAACTTTGCATGTGCTATATGGTCTAAATATGGCGATTACACCCATCATTTTCTAGCTCTCGTTCAATTCCATGAAACCCTAGTAGCAATGTGACAAACATCATTTCCCAAGCCCTCTCAAGCACCACCCACCACCACTAACATTACTAGCATCCATTATATATCTAGGCCAGTAATTAAAGGATGAGATGCCCATGTGTGTTGTGCCACTAAATGGACCATTTTACATACATGTGCCCCCTCATTATCGAATATCGGAGTCATTGCATGAATACCCTTCAAAATATTCAAACATCCCTTCAAGCCTCACTAAGGGCGCCTACATCCTGGCACACCCTGAAGGATCTATTCTCAAGGACCTTTTCAATGGGTTAAAATTGAAGAAATTTTACCCTTAGCGTAGACACTCTACCTTAGGTTTCTTCTTGTATTTTCTTAGTGTTTTTGTCTTTTTTTACAAAAACCTTCCAACGACATATGTCTGATCCTTTATCCTTATTTTGGCATATGAATCATCCATTTTCTTACCACATTAGGTATGCATATTGTGCTAGTCGGTGGACTTGGAATCTCACTTCAACATCCTGGGCCATTTACACCCCTGATAATGTACTACTCCACTCAAGTGGTATATGCCTCAAAACTGCCACCAATAACCAAGATGAGTATGTCATTGTTAGCATCGGAAGTCACTCCTGGATTGCTTGCAGGAGCAAAGCCCAACACCCATCAGTCTTATGTCACGATTATTTTAAATTGGTGATCAGATGGGTAGAGACTCGGGAAGATATCACTCTAACTCAGGGAATGGGTCTGGTACGTAAGTAACAAAGGAGGTCTTGACCTAAATTCAACCATTGGGTTGATTAAAAGATGAACAGGTGGAAGACTTAGTGAGAAAGGTGAACAAACAACTTTGGGCAACAGGATTTCAACAGTTTGCAGAAGAAAGACTCTGAATCCAAGATCCTCTTGGTTCAGGGTCTCAAGAAACTGAAAGGGGACTCGACTGAATCCTCCAATTCTAAGTCAATCAGTGCTGGGAAAATCACAAGAATTAATTAGAGACAACGCAACTATTACAGTGATCCATTACAACATCATCCTATAATAGCTACAACTCAACTGGATCCTCCAATTCCGAGATGCTCTAACACAGTGTAAACAAAGACATGAAAGAAACTGGCATTCATAAGGCAAGAAGTCTCAGAATTTCATGCATAACCAGAGTAACAGTGCTTCATTAAAGTTTTACAACCGAGAGCTCTGCTCAACCATCGATAGATACAAAAATGGTGAAAATGCCTACATATACTCAAAACAACAACAGCAACAAAATCGAGATGTTGCATTAAAACTTCGCGTCTGCATGGCTTCTGAAAATTTGCAGCTGCAGTCTCCGAATGATCATGCAACTTATGGCAGACGCAATCGAACTCCTGATAGCTCCATAGGTGAATCGACGTGCCTTCAATTCGTCGTCGGACCATCACATTATGGCGGAGGCGATGTCCAACCACTGCCAACTACCTTAATGACTGCTTCATGGGGATTGAGAATGATCTGGTCAACTTGGCACTTTAGGGACGTGGAAGGCCTCTTGTGCTACCACCTAGATTAGATGAATGGCATGATGTACATGCGTGGAGGCCAGCGCGAAGGATGGGGCGCATAATGGGGGTGGTGGCACCAGAATCGTGAGGGTGAGGTAAGGAGTGAATAGGTGTGAGAGCGGTTACAGGGGAAGACACATGGCGGGAGGAAATAAGCAGAGGGAGCAGAAGAGGAGATACAATGGGCTTTTTATTAATGGGAGACAGACATGGAATGGAGCGGGACACATGGTGGATGATGAGTGGATGATGAGATGGGGGGAGAAGAGACCACACGGACGGAAGGAGGGGAGATAGACAGGTGTCGGAGGATGAGGAAGGGCTAGAGGGAGTGAGTCTCATCTCATGGTCGAGTGAATAATAGATGGCAAGACTATACAACAGGAAAGGGTCCCACGTTGGCTAAAAGCAGATCAGCTGAGAAGGATGGGACCGCCCAAGCACCGTTGATCCGGGCGCGCTGATCTTGGTCATCGAAAAGATGTATGCCTGATTCCGGACCCCCCCCTCTGCTTAAAGGTAGAAAGGCGAGGGGGGGGTCCGGAATCGCCTCGCATGCCATTGATCTGGGTGCTTTGATCACAGCCGTCAGAGAGATGCGCCCTGGATTTCGGACCCACCCCCCTCCGTTTAAAGGTAGAAAGGCGGGGGGGGTCCGGAATCGCCCGTACGCCATTGATCCGGGCGCTGGAATGCCTGTCGTCCAGATCCACTTGCTGTTTACCATAGGCACGCTTGCATTCTGGACTTAGGATAAGTGGGTTTTTAACCCATTCTTTTGCATTCTAACCCCCTTACAAGAAATGTCGCTAACAGTCATCATCATTGGCCTCCTCACAAAAGCTAGTCACCTAGGCATCCTCCTAGATTCCCATCTCATTGTTCTATGGTTGAATAATGTGTATCACATCTATAATCCATGCTTATTTCGTAAATACTTGCAATTTAGACTCATATCTAGGAAGTTTCAATCCATTATATTCACACATATTCCTAGGAATATAAACCAAGTCATGGATCAAATGGATAATCAAGTCCTAGATTAGCATTTATCACATTAACATACACATTCATTTTGAACATAATACATCCATCACAAAAGAAAAACAAGTAACAAACCATACATCATATAACACATATGCAAAAACACAAACATCATCAAAATAGAGCAAATACAAAATAATTTTATAACCTATAATCTCAAAATTAAAGGAAATACACCCTATCCCATTCTCCTCTTAGAAACAAGCCTCTCCCCCATTGAGATCATGGCTATGACTAGATACCTAATGTATAAGAACAAGTTAAACAACATGGAAGACAAGAGGCTTCCTAAAATTGCTTCAAAATCGAGTCATAACCACCATCGACTCAAACAAGGATGGCATAAAGATGCTCGGTTTGGATAAACTATTAGGGAATCATGGATGACACCATTTTTCAGAATAAAGATATTATTAAAAAAAATGTCAAATCAAAATTTAAGGAGAAAATGTGGTGTGATAAAGAGTTAGAGGAAAAAATAAAATAAGGTATTATAAGGATGTAATCAACCTTAATCTAGAAGATCAAAATTATCTCTTTGTTTTGCGAAGTGTAAAGAAAAAAATAAGCATTGCTAAGATAAGACAAAATTCTCACGAGCTCCATAGTGAAACTGGGCATTGGTCAATTCCTAAAACGCCATGGGATGAAAGAGTGTGTCACCTTTGTGACACTAAGAAGGTTGAAGATGAAAAACACTTTCTCTTAGATTGTCCATCCTATACCCATATTATATCTCATTTTCAAAATATTTGTCACACTACTAACCTTTCTAACCTCCTAACTCACAAAAGTATGGTGATCTTGGAAATCTTCTCTTAATGTTTTTCGAGCACAGAAACAAAAATCTAAAGAATCACAAGTAATCACTTACCCTCTTAAGGTCCGATAGACCAATTCAGTCTTAATGGACGTTAATTGTCATCATCATCATCATCATCATAATATATATATATATATAAACATGCCATAATGTTTCTTCAAAAATATACAACATATATGGAATCATAGTCGGGATCAAGTCTCAAAAGTCGTTCTCAAAATGTATAAAATGGGAGCCTCTACTCCTATACATACATCATACAAAAATGAGGGCCACACCCTTACACTATAATATGGAACCTAGGGTTCCGCTAACTCTATAAAATACCTAGTTTTTGGGTCTACAGATGACTCCCCACCAGCTAGGGGCACTCCTCTCCCTGGAGGTAGGTGCCCAACCGCTATTGCACCAACTACTGTTCACGTTGTATTAGAGCCCACCACTTAGGGTTCCCTCTCACGAACTACAATGGGAACTCCTCATATTTAATAAGAGGCTAGGGGACCTCGGGCATCCCCCAAAGTACCCACTCAAACTGATTTAGGAGGATCTCGGTGGCCACCCACATTTTCCAACTGGCTCAAAACAGTTTGTTGGCAACTTACTATTTTTAGCAGTTTTTCGGTTCCTAAACGTTTTTTCATGATAGGTCACCTCAATGATATACAAAGGCTCTGACTGATCCCCCTAAATGAAGTTCCTTCTTAATACCTTTCCAACAAGCTATCATGCGCCCTAAATGGAGATCATATGAAAAAGTTATGACCCCGATAAGATGATGTACTAACTTACCCCAACGTGGCCCACATGAATTTTGGCGCTTCATCTCCTAGGGTTAGGTTTTTGGATGTATAGGGTTTTGGAATTAAATTTTATTGTAAAAAGCCCTTCATAGCCTCATTATACTCATCTTCTAGCAAATGAGCGTAGTCGTCACATCTCTTCTTAGAGATAAGTTGCCACCATTCTAGTAAGCTTGTTTTCAGTCTGCACTTTACATTTTTCAGCATATTTATTATTTAATAGAAGTAAATTTTTACTCTATCTCTTTTATTGTTCATTGTGTCTCTATGTTAGTATTATAAATATGTGGTTTCATTTTGTTCCACCTATAAATCCGGATCAGTGGTAATAGAGCGGTTTGCTCCTTGTCGGGTTTTTTAATGCATGTTCCCAATGCGGATAGGGCATAGAGAATTGGGTCTCGAGTTTGTTTTTCTTGAGGACAACTTCTCTCACACACCCAAGAAACTGACCATGGCAGGTGAAAATAAATATGACAGGACAAGATATCCTTTCAAAATGTTTCTCGAGGAATCCCTTGAGCGATAGAGGAACACAATGATGGACAACTTTGCACAAATACTTCTATGACTACCTACAAGTGACACATGCACCTCAAGTGGAGGCGCCACCCCCTTCAAGGTACAAATCAATTTTGATATTCCTATATTTGAAATTCAAATAGATGTGGATATCGTAGATAAATTGTTAAACCTTCTAGAAGGGTATTTTTCTGTCCACAACTTTTTTGATAGAGAAAATATTACATTTTCACTCCTCAAGTTTGTCCCCCATATCAAAGATTGGTGGGATACTTTCTGTGAGAAAAAGGAAATAGAGGGATCCACATTATTTGTATTTTCACTCACTTTGAGTTCCTTTAAGGATGTTATTAAGGAACAATACTACCCTGTTGGAAGTTATGGCGACTTGTATACAAGATGGACCACACTACGGCAGGAGAGAGACCAATGGTGCTAGAGTTTACGAATGTCTTCCATACCTTGCACACCAAGTTGGGTATCAAATATTCTGAGTGACATATGGTGTTCAAGTACCGCGATAGTCTACATAGATACATCTAAACAAAAATGGATTTTTTGGACATCTCGTTCTTGGGCACGACCTATCGATATGTCGTCAAAATTGAGCAGAACCTGAAACAAAAGACACAACAGTTTGGGTCAGGGAACCCCTCACAATAGAAGTGGGGAAAGGGCAGCTCCAACCCGCAGAACAAAGAAAAAATAAAAGATGTAAAACCTCAGGAAAACTATTCCAATCCACAAGAAAAGAAGGACAATAAGAAGACAAAGAAATATACCGGGAAGTGGTGTAACTTCCATAAGATCCCATTGCATAACAATGTTGATTGTCACTCAAAGAAGTCATTGGTGGCTAAGGTAAAAACTTATGAATTAGATGTGAGTTTTGAATCTGAGTCAGAACCAAAAATGAAGAGATGGATCATTGATGTGGAAGCCAGTCCCACCATTGCTACCACCAATATCCATCTCAGTGAACCTGATGAGCCATAGGAAGGCGAGAGCCTATTTCATTCACAAATGTGGGTAAAAGGAACTTTGTTGCACTTCATCATTGATAGCGGTATCTAGAAGAAACTCATATCATTAGAGGTCATCAAGGAGGTATCCTTACTGACAATGTCGCACCCAAAACACTACACCATCAAATGACTCCATAAAGGAAGAAATATTTGCATCAACCAATAATTATGCCTGTCGTATGGTATCAAGCCATTCAAAGATGAGGTATTTTTGGTGTTTCTCCCCTTGAATTTTTTTATGTTCTTTTGGGCCAAAATTATTTATGGAAACATCATGTTTTATATGAGTCTAGGCCTCGAAATGTTATTATTACTTTGAACAGGAAATTGTACAGGATTCTCGAGGTAGTCCCACGTAGTGTTATTTCCTTGATTTCTACCAAGCAATGCGGGAAGGTCATTTCTAAGATAGGGAATTTTTTCTTCTTTGTGATTCGCTCTCAGAGTGAGCAAAAGGTTGAAGCCACATCCATGGCCTCTACAATCGAAATCTCCACACAACAAAATAAAGTGGATAAGGTCATGGAATAATACAAAGACATATTCTCATCACCTACTAGGGTACCTATGCACTGTCAGGTCAAGCATCCCATCCATATGACCCCCAACACACCTCTACCCAATGGGCCAGTCTATTGTCACTCTATGTTAGAAAATGAGGAGATAAAGCATTAGATCCAAGAACTTCTCCATGAGGAGCACATCCGACCTAGATCATCACCTTTTGGAAGCTCAATCATGTTGGGGTAGAAGAAAGACAAGACTTGGCGACTCTCCATTGATTACCAAGCCCTAAATAAAATCACAGTCAGGAACCAGTACCTGATTCCTTGAATCGATGATATCCTTGATTAGATCAAGGGGGATAAATAATTTAGTAAGATTGATCTGAATTCTGGCTACCAGAATGTCCCAATAGAATAGACAGATGTATGGAAAACTTCCTTCAATTCAAAAGAAGGTCTTTTTGAATGGTTGTTCATTACCTTTGGTTTGAAAAATGCCCCAGAAATTTTCAAGAGGATGATGGACGATATCTTGTGGCATTTCACTAATTATTTTATTGTGGTGTATCTAGATGACATCCTCGTCTAGAATAATACTTGGAAAGAACACTTGCAACATATTCAGCAGGTTCTACACACTCTACGACAGCACAAGTTATATGCCAACTTGGAAAAATTATCCTTCGGCATGGACAGGGTCCAGTACCTATGCTACATTGTTGATGCACATGGTGTGCATGTTGATCCATCCAATATATAAGTCATCTATGACTAGCCAGCCCCAAACATGCTCAATGCGCTTCAGACCTTCTTAGGCCTTGCAAATTTCTATTGCAAGTTCATGTTGGGATTCTCCCATATTGCATGGGTCCTCAGCCAAATAACCAGGTGTGGTGGTAAGGAAAACATTGTGTGGGGCCTGTCCCAATATAAAGCGTTCGATGATCTCAAGTGGTGCTTGTGTTATGCCCTAGTGATTTCATTACCTGACCTGCAACAACCCTTTGAGATCGAGACAAATTCTTTAGACTATGTTATGGACACAGTCATCACTCAACAAAGACACCCTGTTTCCTATCATAGTTAGTCACTATCAGATGTCATCCATAAGTACCCTAACTATGAAAAACTATCATACTCCATTGTGAAAGTCTTCTGCTAGTGGAGGAATTACATTCTCGGGAAGGAGATAATCATCCACACTAATCATAAGTCGTTGCAGTTCATTCAAAAAAAAGTTAAATTGCAGAATGACCGCCATCAGAAGTGGTCCACCTATTAGCAGCAAGTCCACCTCAACATGAAGTATAAAATAGGAAGTACCAACTGAGTTGTTGATTTCCTCAGTCGAAACCTAGTCGCAACACTTACCACAACGCTCGATCCTTGCGGCCATGAGACTTTCGGATGGCCCCACCTCTATGAGACAAATCCTGACTTCTCCAACACCTACTAGATGTTAGGTGCAAAAATAGTTGTCACTATTTTCCATATTCAGGATGGGATGATGTGCCATTTGGGACATATTTGTGTTCCATCAAGCGAGCGAGAAAAGATGATTTGGGAAGCCCACTATAATCAGGTGGAAGGACACTTTGGCATGGAAAAGACAGTGGAAGTGATATAGGGACATTTATATTGGTTGAAACTTTGACATGATGTCAGAAAGTATATATGGTCATGCATTGCCTGCACTATTGTCAAACTGACCACTAAGAAATAAGGTATGTACACTCCTCTACCTACTCTTGATAGGTCGTAGGAATCCATCTCAATGGACTGCATGTCAAGCCTTCCATCCACCAAGCGGGGAAATGACTATGTTTTTGTGGTTGTTGATTGCTTTTCCAAGATGGCGATTCTGGCCGTCTGCAAGAAGACATCAAAGTAGAGGCCACTGCCAAGATATTATTTTAATGAGTGTGGGTGCACTTTGTGATTGTAAATGTTTTTAACCTGCACATAATAGATCTAGATAAACAATAATACACACATTTTCAGAGAGAATTTGAGAAAGAAGAAGAAGGAGAGAAAGAATAAAAGAATTCTCATTAACTGTTGTGAATAATGAATAATTTACACATGATATACTTTGTATAGTTCAATGAGTGTACACTGGAGGAGAACCGATGCACCATAGTGGTGGTCTAGAGTGATATGGACAAACACCAGTAGTTACGGGAGTGAACTTACACCTAGTTTAGTCTCTCAGGCAGTTACGAGAGTGAACTGCCACCTAGTTGAGTTAACTAGTCAACTAGTCTTAAGTTAACTAACTAAATAGAGAGTAGTGAGGAGTTAACTCAGGGAATAAAGGCTAATGCACTATTCCTATGATGATACCAAGGCAAGGTCAAATTATCATGGTAATGATCCCAATGTTGCATGGTGACAAAACCAATGAAACATCTAAACTCAACTCAACTAGTCAAATTGAAGTGTCAACTGAAAGAGAATATTCTCCATGTGGAATATTCTCCCCTAGAATATAGGAGACTAGATAATGACTAATTATGACTAATAAACAAGGAAAAAACTTAGGAAAAATAAATCCTAGGTGTGTGTGAACTAACGCCAATACCCCCCCTGAACATCACTACGGTGAAAATAAAGAATGGGTTCCCAGTAACAAGGCCATGTTAGGTACCCAAATACAAAAGATACACTGAAATAAAGTGAGGAAAGAGGGAAAACCTCATGGGAAAACCTCCCCTCAAGGTACAATGTATGTAAAAATAAGAACTACAGTTGCTAGGCAACTTTGTCCTTCACTCCAAGATGACTTCCCAGAGAATGGAACTTCTGCTCAATGAGGTCTTGGTGAAGATGTCTGTCATTTGTTCTGCTGAAGGAAATAATTGTAAGTCAATGATCCCCTTGTGTATTAAGTCCTGGATTTATTGCATGTGGATATCGATGTTCTTTGTCTACTGCCTCTGAACTGGATATCTTTCATAGTGCTCTGGTTGTCACACCAGATGAGGATCAGACAATGAAACTGAATGCCCAATTCAGTGAGAAAATGTTGTAGCCATATACCCTGAATGGTTATGTTAAATACCCCTTTGTACTCTACCTTGAATGAATATAGAGCAATAACATCTTGCTTCTTGCTCGACCAACAAATAGGCCTAAAACTAAGACCTAGTGAGTAACTATATGTGGACTTGCGATCAATGCTATCGCCAGCCTAGTAAGAATCAGTAAAGCTGATGAGATATAATGTAGATTCTGTTGCATAATGAATCCCAAAGGTGATGGTGCCCTGAACCTATCGAAGGATATGCTTTGCAACTTTCCAATGTAGCTCTTGCGGCTCTTGCATGAACCTGGAAAATACGCCAATTGCATATGAGAGGTCTGGTCTGGAGTGTGTGAGATACAAAAAGATCCCCATTGGTTGTTTGTATAGTGTATTGTCAACTAGTAGAGTCTCCCCGCCATCCTCAAGTTTAACTCTTGCTAGGAAAGGAGCCAGAGCAAACTTGCAGTCTGCCATGTGAAATCTCTCAAGGATATCTTGTGCATACTTGGCCTAAGACAGTTTGATTCTTGATGCATACTGACTGATCTCGAGTCCAAGGAACAAGTGTAGTGGACCCATGCCTGTCATCAAAAACCTATCATGTAGAATCCTCTCGACTACAACAATTGTTGAAGTCGAGCACCCGGTAATCAAAAAATCATCGACATACATAACTAAAAGTAGAAGTGAATCAGTCGTCCCGAGCATGTATACATTCAGGTCTAATTTACAATGTACAAAGTTTTGTGACAAAAGGTAGGAATCCATCTTGGCATACCATGCCCTCGGAGCCTGCTTGAGGCCATAAAGGGACTTCTTCAGTCGACATACCAAATATGAGTCCTGCATAAATCCCTAGGGATGCTCTATGTAGATATCTTGAGAGAGATCACCATGAAGAAATGCATTCTTCATGTCCATCTGATGGACTTCCCATCCCTTGGCTGCCGCAATGGAAAGTGCCAATCATATGGAATCCATCTTCGCTACTGGAGCGAAGGTATCATCATAGTCAATACCATGAACCTGCAGAGAGCCATAGGCAACAAGCCTATCTTTGAATCTTCTTTATCTGTCCATCTGCTGCACTCTTGGTCTTGTAGACCCATTTTCATCTGACAAATTTCCTCCAAGAAGGAAGGGGAACCAGATCCCAAGTATGGTTCTTGAGAAGGGAGTTGTACTCCTCCTACATGGCGTATTCCCAAAAGGGATTTCTAGAAGCCTCGCCATAACACTGTGGATCTGAAGACTAAACCAAGAAAAGATGCCTGGAAGGAAATGGTTCAGTGGCAGTGAGTGCAACAGGAGAATCCTTTAAATAAGATCGAGTTCTCCTAGTATCGGATGGATCACCAACGAGATCCCCTTCATCCTGAAGAGTAGTTTGTGCCCATGTGGGCCTCTGCTCTGGCTCTGCAACTGCATCTGACTGTACTGACTCTGAATCTGAATCATCTGAGTCCTCTGAATCAGAACTCTCATCTGAATAAGAGTCAGCATGTGCATTCTCATCATCTCAGACATGTGGAAGAGTGAAGGTGTCTACATGCGGATGTTGAGGTACATGCGAGACACTTTCCTCGAATTGGACACTACGCTCAATGAAGAACCGGTCTGAGGAAAGATCAATAAGTTGATATCCCTTCACACTGTTGGGGTATCCAACAAAAATTCACTCAATTCTCTATGGATCAAGTGCCTTCCTCTTTTTGGAGGGAATCTGGGCCCATGCATGTGAACCAAAAATGCGAAAGTGGGTCACTTCCAGTTTGAGGCCACTCCAAGCCTCATAGGGGGTCTTATCCTTGAAAAATATATGGGGAGATCTGTTTCATATGTATGTTGCACAATTAAGTGCTTTGGCCCATAGTCTCTATGGTAGTGACTTTGCATGCAACATGCAAGATTCCAACTCCTTTAGAGATCTGTTTTTTCTCTCGGCAACTCCATTTTGCTGTAGAGTATAGGGAACTGTGTGTTGCAACTGGATCCCTACCTCATGGCAAAGATCATGGATATCATGATTTACATACTCTTCTCCGTTATTGGTTCATAGGACTTTGATCTTCTTTCTGGACTGTGTCTCAACCAAGTCTTTGAAATATTTTAGGTGTTGAAAGACCTTAGATTTTTGCCTGAGAAAGTAGATCCATGTAAAATGTGAGAAATCATAAACAAAAATGAGAACAAACCTCACTTTGTTGATGGATGGATGAGAAAAAGGACCCATAAGGTCACTTTGGATTAGATATAAAGGAGTAGAAGCTCTTTGAGACTTTCCCTTGTCGAATTTCTCTTGAGGGTGTTTCCCAAAAACATATCCCTCACACACTCCCTTGGAGAAATGGATGTCTGGTAGACCATCAACCAATCTGTGCTTGCTAAGCTTTTGCATGTATCTAAAATTCAAATGTCCAAACCTTTCATGCCATATCCTACTACTTTCATCAACATGAGTAAGCAGTAAAGCAGAATCAGGTTCAATGAATTTAGAAAAATTATACAATCTAGACTGATGATTTACCTCACCGGTAGAAACCCTGGAGTTGGTTTGCATGTCATAGATGTCCACACAATTTGGTGTGAATATGAATTTCTTTCTGGTTCCGGAATTTGTCATCTGATACGTGGAGAGAAGGTTGACAAAAAGATTGGGAATGTGCAGCACATTATTGAATCTTCCATTGGTGAGTTCAATCCTTCCTTTGTCGATGACTTTGACAGCAGAGTTTTCCCCCATCAGAATAGGAGGACCTTTGCATGCATACAAAGAAGAATATATTGCTTTTGAGGAATTCATGTGATGTGATGCTCCTAAATCAATGATCCAAGCATCGAGAGAGGATTTTATGGCAATCAAGGCATGGCTAGAATTGCCTTTCTTGGAATTCAGATCTTCTGACTTCTTCTTCTTGGCACCCTTGGGGATGCGATCTCCAAGGTTGTTTTGCTGAAGTATTTGAGACATAAGATATTTTTGTTTTTTCATGCATGTGGATTCCGAATGGAATCCTTTGTGACAGTACATGCATTTCTCCCCTTTTCTTCCCTTTTCCCTTTGGATCCAGAGGCATCAGTGAAGGGTTTTGTGTACCCTTCCTTCTTCGGATGTGCATGAATTTCCGTTTATATTTATATTTATATTTCTTATATTTGTAGCTTCCATCATGCACAGTGAGTGCATGCGCCCTTGGGCCTTTGATTGTTCCCATGTTGTTGAGCTTGGTTTGCTCTTGTATCAAGGATTCAATAAAGTACTCAAGAGAAGGCATCTTCCAGGTGGCTCTAGAGGTGAATATGACAATATGGAATTTGGATACAAATACAGAGAATTAAGGACCAATATTGGAGATAATGGTGAGAACCATTTGTTTCTCCTCCATCGATTTATCAACCTCGTAAGATTTGAGTTGCGATAGTAAATCCTTGAATTTTGTAAAGAAATATTGGATATTGTCGAAGATTTTTGGATCCAATGCAAGAAGCTCCACCTCTAGCATGTGTCCCCTCATCTCATCATGTTTTCCAAAGATCCCTTCCAAGGTTTTCCAGGCTTCATTGGGATTCTTACAAGAAGATATGTGAAAAAGGAGATCGGGAGAAATAAGACTGCAAATTGTTCTAAGTGCCTCATCCATGTGATTTAAGTACTTGTATTTTTCTATGGATGATGTCGGTTATGTATCTGTATTCAAGTTTAACTTGTACAAAAATATGGTTCAGAGATGTATGGATATTTTCTCCTTCCATGCAAAATATTTGTAAGGTGTAAGAATGAATTCTTTTTGGAAATCCATCTTTTCGCTATCTTCAATATTTTGTACCTGCAAAACATTTTGGTGTAGATTTTTCTTAGAAGTCCGTCAGCTCTGATACCATGTAAATGTGTTGAAATTGCACATAATATATCTAGATAAACAGTAATACACACATTTGTATAGATAATTTGAGAAAGAAAAAGGAGAGAAAGAATAAAAGAATTCTCATTAACCGTTGTGAATAATGAATAATTTACACATGATATACTTTGTATATCTCAATGAGTGCACACTTGAGAAGAACCAATGCACCATAGTGGTGGTATAGAGTGATCTGGACACACACCAGCAGTTACAAGAGTGAACTTCCACCTAGTCTAGTCTCTCAGGCAGTTACGGGAGTGAATTGCCACCCAGTTGAGTTAGCTAGTCAACTAGTTTTCATTTAACTGACTGAACAGATATTAGTGAGGAATTAAATTGAGGAATCAAGGCTAATGCACTATTCTGGTGATGATACCAAGTCAATGTCAAATTATCATGGTGATTATCCCAATGTTTCATGGTAAAAAAACCAATGCAGCATCTAAACTCAACTCAACTAGTCAAATTGAAGTGTTAACTGAAAGAGAATATTCTCCAGGTGGAATATTCTCCCCTAAAATATAGCAGACTAGATAATGACTAATTATGACTAATAAACAAGGAAAAAACTTAGGAAAAATAAATCCTAGGTGTGTGTGAAGTAACTCCAACAATGATCCCACAAACCATTGTCTAAAATTGGTATAGTCATTTCCTCATCACATTTTGGTCGAGCCTCTGGTCACTACTAGACACCAAGCTCACCAATCCCACTTCCTTCCACCCCCATATGGATGGCCAAACCAAGTTCTTCAACCAGATGATTGTGCACATCCTGCACATGTACAATTCCAAGCTCCCCCACACCTAGGATGATAGTCTTCCCTATGTTCAACATAGCTACAATAGAGCCATACATAGGTCAATCGACCATAGCCCCTTTCAGGTGGGGTTTAGATTTCAGCCATTGGGTCACATGAATGTTGCACTACCACTTCCTTCCACCCAAGCATACTCATTGCATGCTCCAAATGGAACTGATAAATCCACCCGGTTCATTGAGTGGATCTAGCACATCCTCCAATAGGTTCAGGATATTTTACAAAAGTCTAATTCCAAGTACAAGCATTTCCATTATCAACACTTGGTGCCACACCTATTTCAGGTGGGATACAAAGTTTGGTTTCACTTGCAGAAAGAATTCCTTACAGGGCCTCATCAAAAGCTTCATCCACTCCATTATGGACCCTACACCATCACTACGGTTGTGGGTGACAATTCTTTTGAGCTCAACCTTCCCCCCTTCCTTGGCTTGCACCCAGTGTTCAATGTGGACCTCCTTCGACCTTAATTCCACCACTATTGGACACCTCAGAGATGGTAGAAACATTGAAACCAACAGATCTCAACCCTGACTACATGGAACAATCATCCACTGATTAGATTGTGGACACACAAGTCAAGGGAACTCACCAACAGAGGATCTAACTTTATTGGGTTGTCAAAGTAGGGAAGCTACTGCACCAAGGCAAGTGGCTCACCCGAAGCCAAATTCAGCAGAAATTTCCTCATCTGATGGGGGAAATCAATGAAATGGATACCATTGATTCCTAAGGGGGGAGGATTGATCCAGGAGGATATCAGTGACCACCCACCTTTTCCAACTAGCTCAAAACATTTTTTTGGCAACTTACTACTTTTAGCAGTTTTTGGTTCCTAAACTTTCAGAGCCATTTTGAGGGACCAAATGATGCTTTTTAGCGATCAGGCACCTCAATGATAGATAAAGGCTCTGATTGAACCTCCTAAATTAATCTCTTTGCCAATACCTTTCCAACTATATATCGTGCACCCTAAACGTAGATTGTATGCAAAAGTTACGACCTTGAGAAGTTGATGTACTAACTTACCCTAACAGGGCCCACATGATTTTTGGCGCTTCATCTCCTAGGGTTAGGTTTTTGGATGTCTAGGGTTTTGGAATTCATTTTTATTGTAAAAATTCCTTCAGATCCTCATTGTACTCATATTCTTGCAAATGGGCATATTTGTCACATCTCTTCTCAGAGATAAGATGCCACCATTCTAGAAAGCTTGTTTTCAATTTTCACTTTACAGTTTTCAACATATTTCTTGTTTAATAGAAGTCAAGTTTTAATGTATCTCTTTTTTTTTCACTGTTTCTTTGTGTTAATATTATAAATATGTGGTTTTGTTTCATCCTGCTCATAAATCTGGATCACAAACCACTATCGTAACTCATCAAGGTCCTCCCCGATACCCCCAGTTAGGGCATGGAATGGCCCTACACTAGAGTCATCTTAGTGGTGGCATCTCCTTGCCCTTCCCTCCTCATCTTGACCCATACCTTAGCATGGGAAAAATTGGTCTCACGGTCACTCGGTTCCACATCTGCAAAAGCATATACAAGACACATCACTCTTATGCCTCAAAAATCCAAATAAACCATAAAAACAAAACCTCAAAAAATGAAACTCACCGTTGTGATCCCAAACCTCCCCAGGAGGTAGAGTCATGTTGGGATCCCACCGAAAATCCATACATGTGTATGTAAACTCCAAGATAATTTGCGACAGCTACATCTAGAAATGCTCAAAATACATAGTGAAATATTGACCTCACCATGACCATGAAGAGCTAAGATGTGATCCCAGTGCTTAAGACGAGTCTCATCAATAGGCGGTTTCTCTTGGATCACATAGGTTCATAGAAACACCACCTTATCCAATAATAAACTACATAGAACCGAGACAAATGAAAAGTCACCCAATTGTGTCACTGCACATCAGTCTAACTAAGAAACCATGCATGCACACATCACCCATGCCCATGCAAACATCTCCCCACACATTTCTATCTCACCATTTGCAATATGAGTGCTAGAAATACGTTGTGTCCCCAACGACCCATAGATCTACACCACTAAGGAACATAATATCTGTTTTCATATTGAATTGATCGATTTCATCCTAATGGATATCTCCATCAAAGGATCCACAGTAGAATAATGGCGCACAATCATATCATATACCCTCTCACCCACTGGCATGTGCAACTGAGCATCCAACTCAATCCCTCTAAACGGGAGCCTGATCATGAAGTAGAGGTCAACCACTGTAGTAAATTGAACCTAGTTTCCTCGCACCATGAAGGCCTGTATATTGGGCCTCCACATCCTGATAAAAAACCGTGAAAGCCCCTCTTGAGATATCATTGGGGCACAATCAAATAATTTTAGCATCCCAGCGCAGGCCAACCTTTGTCGAATCTGTGCATCATCCCTCACCTCTCTACACAACTATTTGAAATCCCTCTCTCGTTAGTGGAACATACTATATCATCTCTAAAACCACCCAAAAAGTAAATTTGAGTCAACCAAAATCATCCACAATTTTCAAAAAACCAAATTTTCACATTGTGCGATTGTTCCCTTGGAAGTCGCACACATCTGTGTGATTGTCTTACAAATAGATGTGTAGGTATGCACAACTATCCTTTATACAATAATGTTGAAGATACACAGTTGTTTTCTAAATAGTCATGCTAGCTCGCGTGACTATTTTCTCAACAGTTGCATAAGCTTGCTCGATTGTCCACCCAATAGCCACACAAAGCTATGCAGCTAAAATTACCATAGTCATGCACCTTGTGCATGACTGTGGCAATTTCCCTCACTCCTAATGTGCGATAAATTGAATTATAGATGTGAAAACCTAAGTGAGTATAATTCAATATCTCACATAGTCCCCCTACCCCTTCCAACAATATGGTTGTAAAACCCTCTATACGGCCACCATCCCCAAAAAACCAAATCCAAAATTTGTAGGAGGTCTTGGTCACTTACAGGTCTCTCCTGCACATTGAATCAGGCTCCCCACACACTCTCAAAGATAGTGAAAGAAAATACACATGCAATCAAATATCAACTCACACAATTTCAAATGAGGTGACATTGTGGGCCCTGCACCCATATATACACCCCTTTCCCAAACTTCAAATTCCCTTTTTAGGATCCTAGGAACTCTGTTTTTTACACCATTCATAGCAGGGTGATCCTAAATTTATCATCCACATGTTTCTATCACCCATTTTGTATCTCATTCCAAAAAACCGAGGAACCATCTCGTAGCCCTGGACACAGGTACACACACTCACAATCATTGTTATCAAATAATTTTCATATGTTCTTTATTATCAAATATTTTTCAGGTTGGGTATTTGGTGTTTTTGTGTGTAGGTACTTGTTGTGAAGACATACATCCCATTAAATCTTGGCCATCTTATGGCCCCTTCAAGTATATGTTCAACACTGGAATGCAATCAATCCCTCTACAAACACTTGCATCTCCCAATCATACCTTTTGACATTTACCCTTATGATCCACACACAAAAATCGGTGGTACCATCACCTCTGTTGCATTCAGGTATTTTCAACCAGTTTCATTCTCACCTACATCAGTTATCCCACACATATTTTCCCCTTGGAAAATCGACACTCATGTCATTCTTTCCCTTAGGATTGGGAGTCCTGCTAGTGTTTCATTTCAAAGAATGAGCCTCATACTTCTTCTCATCATTTTTATAATATTCCCATGATGGAATCCCAAATCACGTGTTGTTGGTTATGTTAAATGTTCCTCTGCATTCTCATTTAACCCTTTGTCTCATCCAAAATCAATTTCCCATCTACATGATCATCCTCCATTCACATACCTGGTACATAAACCCACCTATGCCCCCCCCCACCCTTCATCAATTACATTCCATTACTTTCACCCCAAGTAGGCCAAGTCATACTTCACTAGGACACTCATTTTTGTATGTGCATTATCAAACCAGACTATTATTTATTCATTTGGCAATTGTATAAATCACCTTTTGATTTTCAAGGAAATTCATTGATGTTTTCCATCGTAGCCGATGGAGTTTTTTTTCCCATGGCATGCAACAACCCATGTCTCCCTTGGTTGGGGTATCCCACTTTCATAGTTATCTCTACAAATTATCCTTACCATGGCCAAAACAATGAATATCATCGACACCCTTTTCCCAAACCTCTGTATTTTGAGATATCCTACATCTCTTTTCAATCTCACCCATTCAACATAGTTTACCTAATATCTGGTCATCCCCGTGACACTAAATTGTGTCTTACAGTTTTTTTCATCCATCAATATAGCCCAAACCAAGGGCAGTTCTGGAATCCCATATATTCCAAAATTCATCCATGTTACGAGTTCATCCACCTTCTCCGCAATACAGTTCCTGACACCATTTTGATCAATCGACATCAAGAAGCTTTTTGCTTCTTGTAGTCGTGCCTCCCTACATGTCTACATCAACACAAGTTTTTAGGAAGGTGGCAATATCTCGACTCTCATTCCCTCATCAATGTCGAGTCTCAGATGGAATAGAAAGAGTCCTCATTTCTTTCTAATTTCGTTGACCCCCATAACATTCAACCTCAACACAATTTCATGTTATTTTGGGTATTACTATGCGACCATTGTTGTTTTTAGTAGTATTCAAAGACCTATGAATTTGATAGGTCATCAACGCCTCTAATTCATAGACACCTTACACATTTGTTCGTTCCTCAATTAAGAAATAGTTCACTCATAAAAATCATCATCTATCATTATTGACGCCCCTGAGGGTGATGCAAATATCCACTTCATCAAACAATTTTTAGTTATAGTTATATAATTTTGATTTCATGATATGAGCATGGGGCATGCCCACCTCATTTGTACATAGATTTTTTATCCCTTTTTCTTGGATAATAATGGGTTCCAATAAATGTATTCTCTCCCTCCCCAATATCACTCTCAGAGTTCCTCTCTATAGAAGCTCCAACTCTCCTACACAATGACATCACCACCAAAAGAAACAATGGTTGAAGAAATTACCAGCACACCATATCAATCAACATTCCTCCAACATTTACAGAATCAATTCATCAATTCACAAAACTATACAAACAATCCCTTCAATTTCTATGCAAGTTTCTCAAAGCCTTCCTACGCACATCTGTGTGAGGCAACACAATTGAATCTGTGCAATTTGCACATCCTCTGCGGATTTCTTCACAACAACCCACACATATGCAAAAATGGTGCATAAATGCATTTGGTCGAGCCTCAACCACTTCTAGATTGAGGTTTACCTTGACAAGACACCCAAATCAGTCTGAACTCTAGCTTTGGGGCTGTGGAAAGGATGGTGGGTACCTCTAAAAGAGACCCCATTCACACTAGAAGCAAGTTATGTAATATCTTGAATTGGTCCTATAAATAAGAAAATAAGGAATTCTTGCTTGGGGGATGCAAGAAAATAAGGAATTCATTAGTATTGTTATGATTCTCATTTTCTTTTGGAGAAGCCATATATTCTCTTAAGAGATATTTGAGCAATCATGGCAAGTGGTTTACTTCTCACCTCTTGAGAATTTTAACCAAGAAGTTCTTTACCATTGTTACTCCATTGTTAGGAGAGTATAGCTCTATTTTGGGGGACTCAAGATCCCTCCAAAAAAGGAAGAGATGATTCATAAGTCCCCATACTTATCCTAGGTTTTACTACTTCAAATATTAGTCCTATTGGTAGCTATTTATTTTGTCATTTTCATGTTTCCATTGGAGTTATATGCATGATAAGTTTATTTTTATTTTCTTGTTATTTGTTTTTCTATTTTCTCTTTGGTTGATCCACTAATCAACTAACCAAATATTGTGTTGTCTTATTGGCCTAACTAGATAATTAAGTGCCTTGTTTTTGCTCACCCAATTGGCAAAACAAGCACACCAAACTTATTCAAATAATTTAACCTATGACATAATTAAAGCTTAATTAAAATAATCGATAACCTCAAGTCCAATTTTCTGTTGATTTATTTAAAAGTAACCTCTTGCTAATAAACTTTAATCATAGAAAAACAAGTAACTAAGATATTATCTTAAATAATGATTCCAACCCTAATCCTCTATGGCCAAATGAGAACTTTGTTTTAGCTAGAAAATACAAAAGAAACTTTGAAGACTTTGTTGAGACTTTGTTCAAGTACAAGTTTATCAAGGTTTACATTTCTCAAGATCTAATAATTTTTAATGGTCTAATGAAGTGGCCAAAATCCTACAAGATTACTTATATTCATGGGATTAGAATCAATGCCACAAATGATGTGATATCTCATATCCCAATCTACAACTAAATAGAAAATTTTGAGATCTTAAATGACCATGAGCTTGATTTAAATCATAGACCGTTAACCCTAACTATAAACTTTTACATGCACAAAATCCCCATAGAAGAGAATTTTGATCACCAAAATCACTTGATCTTCGACAAAATTAAAGCTCATATTTTTCTAAAGGGTTTAAATAATGATTAAATATGTTATCATTTAAAGAGGTAAAGGCCAAGTTGATTATAATATTTATCATTCAACTATGGACCACCTTGTTATGCTTAGGATCATTGTAGAGGAGTGTCACAATGGTTGAATTTAGAAAATAATTTGACACAATTCCCAGATCTAACCTTTGGAATAGACTAGAAGAGATAAAATTTCCTTTTGAGTTGAGAGTTGCCATGATAAGATTGTAATAGAAAATTATTGTCAATTTTAGGAACACTAAGGTTTGGTTGGAAGCAATTAATTGTAATATAGAAGTTAAGAAAGTTTGTCCCCTATCCACTACCCTTTTTGGCATATACATCGACAAGTTATAGGGTTTTTTGGAAGAAGTAGGATGTGTCAGTACATCTCTAACTGGGATAGTCATCATCCTTGTTCAAAAGGATGAAAATATTGTTCTTATGGTGAGGATACCCTATGACATCCATAAGAAACTAAAGATTCTCAAGGATTTTTTCTTTAGTATGGGTATGATTGCTAACATGGTCAAACCAAATGTTATGATAATCAAATCCAAAAGGAGCACTTACATGAAATTTCATGTATGAAAATGACATCTTGGAGAAATTGACTTCATGCAAATGTCTAAGAATTAATCCTCATCACAATCTTAACTAGAACTATAGCATTGTGAAAAGGATAAATGGAGGGTGGAAAGCTTATTATGGACTTGAAAATAGTCACAAATTAGTGGACTTTTGGCTTTGGGATAAGAAGAAACTCATATTTGAGGCTCTCATCACAACCATTATATTATATGGTTTCTAAGTTTGGGGTAGTGGAAACTCTCGATAATCTTTGAGAAAGATAGAGAAAATCTAAAAGTGTTTTATAGCTTATAATATTAAAATTGAGGGCAACTCACCGTATCCTATGCTCCTCATAGAAATGAGTCTTTCCCAATTGAGAGAATGGATATGGTTTTTAGGTTTAAACCTATGAGTAAAGTAATGAATATATATTCTTAAGGAAAATAGAAATTAATCAATGGCCCATACACATAGTACATAGATATTTACATTGGAAACCCTTAACCAGGAGAAAGATAACATTCCTTTGTGTCACACCTCTCAACTTTTCATTGTATTAATTTCACCATTCACAATACAATATATACAACATTTTTTTTATTTCATACCTACCAAAAACCTAATCCATTAATCTGGGATTAATTTAGAAAACCACTAAAAAATAGCAAAAAATGATAAAAACAACTTGTCAAATGTGACGCACCCCCCCACACACATGCAAAGAATATAACACCTACCCAAAATTCTCCCACTTATTGTTTTATTTTCATACATGGGTCACATGATTACAAATTCAATAATCCAGGGCATCAATGCCCATTTTTTCTCTACACTATGGGAGCTTCTCGATGCTCACAAACTTTGTCAATGAATCTACAACATTATTCAAAGTGTCAACCTTCTCCAACAACACCTTCATGTCTTCAACCATGTCTCTCACCAAGTGATATTGAACATCAATATGATTTGTCTTTGAATGATAAGTTGGGTTATTTTCCAGGAATATTGCACTTTGACTCTCATAATCTAATCTTACTACTTGTTGTACCAACCCAATACCAAACACAATCTTTGTAACCATACTGCTTTCTTGCATGCATGAGTGGCTACCATGTATTTATATTTTGTAGTTAAGAGTTCCACTAAAACCTGTCTTTTTCTCATCCAACTAATTTCTCCTCCAAATAGGTTAAACAGATACCCACTTGTAGATAATCTATGATCTAGATATCTATCCTAGTTTTCATCAATAAACCCATGTATGTTCAACAATCTGTCCAATCCCGGTCTTCCTTGGTAGCACAATCCATAACTAGAAGTTCCATGAAAATACCTGAAAACCCTCTTTATTGTTGTCCAATGCTCCTCCTTTGGTTTTGAAATATACTTGTTCAAAACTCATGTTGATTAATTGGGTTGGTTTTCATTGATGTCAACCCTTGAAGCAAGTCTGGTAGAAAGTTTCAGTAGCTCCAACAATATGGTTAAGGGACTTAATCTTGTTTCATGTATAATGGTATGAAGATTAGTATATTTGAAGGTAAGACTATTCTAGATGGATAGTATATGTCATGCCATTTCTGGTGATATGTGGAATGTCACATAACTCCTCAAGGTTATAGAGTTATGGCCTTGTGAAGTTGAATAACCCTCTTGAGTTATATAGAAGCCCCTAGAAGGTCAAAGAAGTCAAATTATTCTAGAAACTCCTAGACGAAGTTGACTATTCATAATGGGTGAAACTAGGAGTTAATCATGGGTTAAGTTATTGCAATAAGAAAATAATTAAAAATAAATTGGTTGCAACTAGAAGTGGAGAGTTTACTATTTATGAATAAAATGGTTATAAGTGGACAAGTGGTTAGAAGTGAGATAGCCCTAAAAAGAAGGAAGTTGGGTTAAGTTGGTTAGAAGGTAACCCCTTGAGGAAGCTATATGGAAGTATAAATAAGAGATCAACGCTCTCCTATTAGCACCTATTGAGCACATTGAATATCTATTATTGTGTAAGGTTTATTGCAGGTACTCATTGATACATTTGAAGTTACACAAGTCTAAGGTAGCACGAAGGGTTGACAGTGAAAGTTTTGGAATTGTAGAAATACTGGAAAAAAAACCTAGTTTCTGAGGTGTATGCGGGATACAGTGGAGAAGGGCACATACATATAGAGGATGGAAGTATAATAGGGCACATATATTTGGGAAAAGCCACAAAAACTTGAGGATATGAAGACGCCAAGTCTCTAGAGTATGAAAGCAAGCTCCCAAGAATGTCTAGAGTGATCAGATACAATAGATCTATCTACATATTCAAAAGGTATGTCTTATTTCTATGTGTAGTTGGATATTGTTGTCTACATGAGATATGGTTATGGGGAATTGAGGATTTTCCCTAGAGAGGTTGTTGGTTGTATGCCACTTATGGTATGAGCTAGATCTTCAGAAATACAACAATGGTATGTTGGTATTGTTAACACATAAGATTGATCATGTAAAAGAGGATTTATGGTTTTCAGAGCCTACATTTAACCATATCTCCAGGTATTATGTCATACCATCAACTAACAACCTCCTCGGAGTTTTCAAGCTATATTTGACTTGGCACTTCGAACTGGCGTTGTGAACTAGTTAAGGAAGAGGGTTGGAGGTTAGGCACCTTGCAGGCATTTGAGTGCAAATCTGAAATTAACAGCATCAAACTCATAGCCATTAGGTACTCCATGAGATGAGATTTTTTGTCTTGTTTTTAGTTTAGGAAGGGTTTGGCTACTTTATTTTCCTTTGGCGTTGTGAACAGACTTAGGTGTTGCGAATTGAGACAGGCACTACGAAATGTGTTATAGAATTTCCTGTAGTGGTTGCTTTTACATATTTGATCATAAATCAAACATAGTGATGCGGGTTTCTCTGAAATGTTTTGTGGAGGAAGATGATATCCATTTTGACTTGTTGACCAAATTTCAGCCTAACCTAGTTTGGCATTTGAGAGAAACAATTAAAGCACTAGTGCGCTATGAAATGTGCTGCAAATTCTCTATTTTCCATAGTTGTTGGATATTCACCTTGTTGGGAGGTTGCCACCTGTCAAGGAGGGTTCAAATTATTTCTCACGGATCATTTAGATTTCAAGGGACACCTACACCTAATTTTTAGCTCCATTAAAGACCTCATGCAGTGAGTTGGAAACAATTTATTAATGACTTCCAGCAATTTCCTGAAAATTAGCGGTTTGTTGGATTTTTGTCTCTTTGACTATTGCCACCTAGCTCCAAGGCCTAGGATCCAATGAAAGAGATGGGATTCAAACTCCTAAGTATATTTTGATTTTATTTTATATTTAAGAGAGGAGGGATCTCTTGGAGGGGGGTTGGATTCATGAGCCAAGAGAGGCTAGAGAGAGTAGGAGCAAGTAGTTTTCCTGTGTGTGTTCATTTGTAATCCTGAGGGCATTTTATGATTGTAATAATTGCTGCTATTGAAGACTCATGAGAGAAGTGATTTTCATATTTTAATTCTTGTGTTTTATATATCTTCTTATTTGAATATATTTCATAATTGAGGATCAAAGGCTACCAATGATTTATGGATCCCTAAGCAACAAAGGATCTGTTGTAATTTTTCCCATTAGTCATTGTTTTATTCAAGTATTTGTTGATTTATTAAACTGAGAGTATATTTGTTTACTGAACATTCTATCTTATGTTTTCCTTCTTCATTATTCCATATATCAACATATAATCTTGTTTTTTGTTGAGCAACTTTAGTGCCTTCGATGAGTAGAATGTTTATGACTCCATTTCCCATTGGTGTAGCCTACTGATATAAAGTTTGCTACCCTCTCCCTTTATTTCTCCATCTTGTTGATCCACCTATTCAAACCAAAATTATCTTTTACATTCTGATGGGTGTTGATCTTACACTTTAGTAGTCAAAGTGTGAATTTTAGTGCTAACATTCTTGGCGTCGTTGCCAAGGACGAAGTTGAAGATCTTCCCTGGGTTGTATGACAAAGATTACAACCAGTTCTTGATGGTGAACAAGGATTAGAGACAGAAAAGACTACATCTTTCACCTGGAGATTCCATTCCATGAAGAACCAATATGTCAAAGGCTATGGAGTCTATCTTGGCAAGGAGATTTTCTCCTCTATACTTTTTAGCCATCTCTGGTTTTCCAAATCCAGTGCCTCATCTATAAGAATGGGGAGATGTATTGCCTATCTTCAGAGAATAAAAGGATGATGATCATGTTCAACATCTCATTGATTTTGATCAATGCATGGAGTAGTTGAACTTGCATCAGGAGGATATCTTAATGAAAATGTTTATGTTCTCCCTAAAGGATGATGCCAGAGACTGGTACTTTTCTCTCCCTGCTGCAAGCATATCCACCTTGAGAGAATTCAATGTTGCTTTCAATTTGCATTGTAAAAGGTATTACTCCTCTAAGTTTCTTTTTCATGATTGTTGTGAGGAATTTGAGAAAAATGTTCAAGTTGCATTAAGTTTCTCCCCTGACAGTGAAGTTGAAGAAGATAACCTAGTCAAGGAAATCAATGAAGGATCAACACTTTCTTCTTGTTGTTTCTATGTACTAGATGCAGATTTAAATGATAGTTCTGATCATAAAAATACGGTAGACATTTCTCCTGACTATGAAGATGAGATAAATGATTAGTTAAAAAAACTAGGGAAGTTTCCTCTTTGTTTTTTCCTAGCTTTTCAGAATTGAAGGCATATTTTGTTTGTTGCTCTTATGAAGAAAATGCAGAGAATATTTATGTTCTTGAAACATATGTCTTTAGCAGACCTTCTCATGATAAAGAATTTGTTTCAAATACTGACTAAGAACAACCTATTTTTGATGAATATACTAGTTATGGTGATGAACATAATTTTTCTATGTTTTGTTTTGAACCTCTTAGCACAATTCATGTATATGATGATTATGAGTTTGATCCTTGGGAATGCTATTGATGTGTTGAAGGGGAATTACATATGCAACTGATCTCTTATCCATCACCAAAAAATGAGCAACCATGTTTTGATAAAAACCATGTGTATGAGCAGCAAATTGTTCTTACAGTACGTGCAAAAATGATTAGCAGTCAGCCCATAGGTGGTTCTGAAGAGGAGGAGAAACCATTCAACCAAAAAATTATTTCATCAATCCTTTATCCACCTGTACATGCTAAGAACATCAAAAAACATGTGAGCAATGATGAAATAAAGGAGGTAACTTTTTACCAGTTTAGTATGCCTTGCCAACAGTTTCATGACCCTATCAATGAATACATGGAGTTGCACTTTTCAAATGCTTTGGAGCCTGCAAATTTTATCTTTTTGTCAGCATTTGGAGTTTATGTTGGTGATCCTAAGAATGTATTTAGTCGGTTGTCACACTTTTCTTTCTTCTTATAGATCATTTGTAGTGAAGAGAAAATTTTTGTTACCAAACAGTTTGAGTGGCTATGGTGGAAGTTTGTTTTCACCTAAGCAAATTGTAAAAGTCAGTTAGAGTAGATGTATATAAATAAGATCATGCTCAATAATTTGAGTTTTTAGTTTGATTTAGTTATTTTAATAAGACTCTACCAGACCAATGGATAAGGCACTAAAACTAGATGATTCTTGGAGCCTCATAGGGAGGTCTCCATCCCCCATGGAGCCAGATGTTAACACATAAGATTGATCATGTAAAGGAGGATTTATGGTTTTAATAGCCTACATTTAACCATATCTCTAGTTATTATGTCATACCATCAACTAACAACCTCCTCGGAGTGTGAAAGCTATATTTGAGTTGGCACTGCGAACTGGCACTGTGAACTAGTTAAGGAAGAGGGTTGGAGGTTAGGCAACTTGCAGGCATCTGAGTGCAAATATGAAATTACCAACATCAACCTCATAGCCATCATGTAGTCCATGAGATTTTTTTTCTTGTTTGGAGGTCAGTGAGGTTTTGGCTACTTCATTTTCCTTTGGCTCTGCGAACTAGCTCAGGTGTTACGAATTGAGACAGGCGCTACAAAATTTCCTATAGCATTTGCTTTTACATATTTGATCATAAATCCAAAACGCTGATGTGGGTTTCTCTGAAATTTTTTGTAGAGGAAGACGATATCCTTTTTGACCTACTGACCAAATTTCATCCTGACCCAATTTGGCATTTGAGATAAACAATTAAAACACTAGTGCGCTACGAAATGTGCTGCAAATTCTCTGTTTTGCATAGTTGTTGGATATTAGCCTTGTTGGGAGGTTGCCACCTATCAAGAAGGGTTCGAATGATTTCTCATGGATCAGTTAGATGTCAAGGGACACCTGCACCTAATTTTTAGCTCCATTAAAGACCTCATGCAGTGAGTTGGAAACAATTTATTAATGACTTCCAACAATTTCCTGAAAATTAGCAGTTTGTTGGATTTTTGTCTCTTTGACTATTGCCACCTAGCTCCAAGGCCTAGAATCCAATGAAAGAGATGGGATTCAAACTCCTAAGGATATTTTTATGCTATTTTCTATTTAAGAGAGGAGGGAGATCTTGGATGGGGGTTGGATTCATGAGCCAAGAGAGGCTATAGAGAGTAGGAGCAGGCAGTTTCCCTGTGTGTGTTCATTTGTAATCCTGAAGGAATTTTATGATTGTAATCATTATTGCTATTGAAGACTCATGAGAGCTGTGATTTTCAAATTGTAATTCTTTTGTTTTATATATATTCTTATTTGAATATATTGCATATTTGAGGATCAAAGGATGCCAATGATTTATGGATCCCTAAGAAGCAGAGGATCTGTTGTAATTTTTCCCATCAGTCATTGTTCTATTCAAGTATTTGTTGATTTATTAAACTGAGAGGATCTCTCTTTAGTGAACATTCTATATTATGTTTTTCTTCTTCATTATTCCATCTATCAACATATAATCATATTTTCTATTGAGCATCTTTAGTGCCTTCGATGAGTAGAATGTTTATGACTCTATTGCCCATTGGTGTAGCCTATTGATCTGCAATTTGTTGCCTTCTCCCTTTCTTTCTCCATCTTGATGATCCACCTATTCAAACCAAAATTATCTTTTACATTATGATGGGTGATGAGCTTACACTTTAGCTGTCAAAGTGTGACTTTTAGTGCAAACTGGTATTATTCATTGGTGCATCTTGTTGGTTCAAGTGTTGAGACACAGTTTATATTTCTTGGTACATGGTGGAGGGTTTTGTTTGTGAAGTGGTTGTGAAGTTGTTTGTATGGTGTGAGGCTGCATATTAGTAAGGGTTTGATGTCTACTCCATGCGGGGATTATTACACTTGTTCATGATTGTACACACATGTATGGAACATGACTATAGAGACATAGATGCACTTGGTTAGGGGATGTATAAGATGATGTATGCATAGGTCACAACTACAGATAAGACATAGTGACATGTTGCAGGTTGATGTGACAGAGGCAACGACCAAGTGTTTGAAGTTTTAGAAAAGGAAAAAACCCTATCTTAATGAAGGTGTACGCACATTGCAGTATAGACAGACCATGTAGATACACAAGATGCAATATAGACAAGGCGCATACATACGCGAGTTGCATCATATATAGTTCACGTACCTATTGGTTTTTGTTGGTACAGGATGAGTACATGTACATGTTGGTTATAGGTCAATGGAATAGGTTGGTTACATGTTGTTGGTACAAGTTGATACAAGTTTACAGTGGTATATCTCACAGTGACAGTGTGGCAGTGGTTTCATCATTTGAAACTTATATTTCAGGGCAGAAGGACGGAGAAAGGATAGGTGGTTGTATCCGACTTTCGGTTGTAGACGAATAACACAGGGGGTTGTAGCCTCCTTTTGGCTGTATCCAGAGAATTCGAGAGTTGGAGATTCGCTCAAGTTGTAGCTTGAAAATATAGGGGGTCAAAGCCTCCTTCCAGTTGCAGCTAGAGAACAAAGGAAGTTGGTGCTTCCAATGAATGTAATTCTTAAAGACATATAATAAAAATAATTCCATGGTTTTCTCCCGCATTGGATTTCTACGTCAAAATATTGGTGTACTGTGTATGTGTATGATTGTTCAATGTTCATGGTTTATTTACTCTTCACTTGTTGAATGATAATGGTATATTGATCATAAATATAAATAACACTTACATATTGTGGTTAAAAGGATTAAAAATATCTATTACCGATTCACCCCCCTCCCCCCTCTCAGTAATCCAACAACTCCCACTGCAGTGCAATGTTTGGTCTATTACAGTCCATTGCATGCATCAAACTGTCAACTACACTAGCATACAAAACATGGGACATGTCCTCTTCCTCTTCTTGTTTCTTTGGACACTGATCTGCAAATAACTTTACACCTACAGGAATAGGAACCTTGACCAGTTTACTTTTCTAAATATTAAACCTCTTCAATAGTGTCTAAACATATTTTCTTTGATTCAACCAGAGTTTCATGTTTGCATGATCTCTTTTAATCTCAATTCCCATAATGAAGTTAGCAACACCGATATCCTTCATGTCAAATTTGGAGGATAGTTTTGATTTCACCTCCTTGATAACATCCATGTTATTTCCTACCAATAACATGTCATCGACATACAAGACTACATAAATGGAGGGATACATTGATTAGACCTGATTCTTACAAATATCAGTCCAAATATATATGTGTCAAACTTTTGGTACCACATCCTAGGTGATTGATTCAAACTATATAATGACTTCTTTAGCTTATAGACCAACTCTTTCTTTCCCTTCACTTCAAATCCTTCTGACTACTTCATGTAGATTTCTTCTTCCAGATCCCCATGTAAGAATGTTGTCTTCACATCCATCTATTCTACTTCAAAATCTAAAGTAGCAACAACATATAAAAGAAATATAATAGAAGCTAACTTGGCAACAGAAGAAAAAATTTCACCAAAGTCAATTCCCTCTACCTGGGAATAACCTTTTTCTACTAACCAAGCTTTGTATTTCTCCAATTTTCCTTTTGCATTCAACTTATTATTAAATGTTGGTTATGGAGCCTGATTATCTTCCTGATTCCGAGGTCCTTGCTTTTAGCCATGTTGATACCCCATGAAGTATTTACACCCCAGAAGTATGTACACTCTTCCACGCGGGGGAGTGCAGAGGGGGGGTACCCCCTCTGCGAGGTCTGGGGGGTCTGGGGGTAAGCGGGCCCCCAGCAGGGGTTCGAGGGCGAAGCCCCCGGAGCAAAAATTGCCTTGTAAAAGTATATTGTAATTTCATTGTAAATATGGACCATTCATTATAAGGTCGTAGATCTAACGATAGAGATTATGTTAGGGTTTTTTGCCCTAGAAGGAAACCCTATTTTATGAGGGAAATGCATTGCGGCTATGGGTGGTGGTGAATATTGTTTCTGAGAGAGGAGACTGTGAGAGAAAGAAGAGGAAGTTACAGCGGGTTTTGTTGTAGGTTGTATCCCTTCATTTGCTGGATAATAATAAAGAAAGGACCTGGCAATTTCTCTGGTGGACGTAGCCCACACTGGGTGAACCACGTAAATCTGTGTCTCTCTTGTA
>JASDQU010735829.1:82513-106433 GCA_032191745.1 Picea mariana | reverse complement strand
ACCTTTGGTTTGAAAAATGCCCCAGAAATTTTCAAGAGGATGATGGACGATATCTTGTGGCATTTCACTAATTATTTTATTGTGGTGTATCTAGATGACATCCTCGTCTAGAATAATACTTGGAAAGAACACTTGCAACATATTCAGCAGGTTCTACACACTCTACGACAGCACAAGTTATATGCCAACTTGGAAAAATTATCCTTCGGCATGGACAGGGTCCAGTACCTATGCTACATTGTTGATGCACATGGTGTGCATGTTGATCCATCCAATATATAAGTCATCTATGACTAGCCAGCCCCAAACATGCTCAATGCGCTTCAGACCTTCTTAGGCCTTGCAAATTTCTATTGCAAGTTCATGTTGGGATTCTCCCATATTGCATGGGTCCTCAGCCAAATAACCAGGTGTGGTGGTAAGGAAAACATTGTGTGGGGCCTGTCCCAATATAAAGCGTTCGATGATCTCAAGTGGTGCTTGTGTTATGCCCTAGTGATTTCATTACCTGACCTGCAACAACCCTTTGAGATCGAGACAAATTCTTTAGACTATGTTATGGACACAGTCATCACTCAACAAAGACACCCTGTTTCCTATCATAGTTAGTCACTATCAGATGTCATCCATAAGTACCCTAACTATGAAAAACTATCATACTCCATTGTGAAAGTCTTCTGCTAGTGGAGGAATTACATTCTCGGGAAGGAGATAATCATCCACACTAATCATAAGTCGTTGCAGTTCATTCAAAAAAAAGTTAAATTGCAGAATGACCGCCATCAGAAGTGGTCCACCTATTAGCAGCAAGTCCACCTCAACATGAAGTATAAAATAGGAAGTACCAACTGAGTTGTTGATTTCCTCAGTCGAAACCTAGTCGCAACACTTACCACAACGCTCGATCCTTGCGGCCATGAGACTTTCGGATGGCCCCACCTCTATGAGACAAATCCTGACTTCTCCAACACCTACTAGATGTTAGGTGCAAAAATAGTTGTCACTATTTTCCATATTCAGGATGGGATGATGTGCCATTTGGGACATATTTGTGTTCCATCAAGCGAGCGAGAAAAGATGATTTGGGAAGCCCACTATAATCAGGTGGAAGGACACTTTGGCATGGAAAAGACAGTGGAAGTGATATAGGGACATTTATATTGGTTGAAACTTTGACATGATGTCAGAAAGTATATATGGTCATGCATTGCCTGCACTATTGTCAAACTGACCACTAAGAAATAAGGTATGTACACTCCTCTACCTACTCTTGATAGGTCGTAGGAATCCATCTCAATGGACTGCATGTCAAGCCTTCCATCCACCAAGCGGGGAAATGACTATGTTTTTGTGGTTGTTGATTGCTTTTCCAAGATGGCGATTCTGGCCGTCTGCAAGAAGACATCAAAGTAGAGGCCACTGCCAAGATATTATTTTAATGAGTGTGGGTGCACTTTGTGATTGTAAATGTTTTTAACCTGCACATAATAGATCTAGATAAACAATAATACACACATTTTCAGAGAGAATTTGAGAAAGAAGAAGAAGGAGAGAAAGAATAAAAGAATTCTCATTAACTGTTGTGAATAATGAATAATTTACACATGATATACTTTGTATAGTTCAATGAGTGTACACTGGAGGAGAACCGATGCACCATAGTGGTGGTCTAGAGTGATATGGACAAACACCAGTAGTTACGGGAGTGAACTTACACCTAGTTTAGTCTCTCAGGCAGTTACGAGAGTGAACTGCCACCTAGTTGAGTTAACTAGTCAACTAGTCTTAAGTTAACTAACTAAATAGAGAGTAGTGAGGAGTTAACTCAGGGAATAAAGGCTAATGCACTATTCCTATGATGATACCAAGGCAAGGTCAAATTATCATGGTAATGATCCCAATGTTGCATGGTGACAAAACCAATGAAACATCTAAACTCAACTCAACTAGTCAAATTGAAGTGTCAACTGAAAGAGAATATTCTCCATGTGGAATATTCTCCCCTAGAATATAGGAGACTAGATAATGACTAATTATGACTAATAAACAAGGAAAAAACTTAGGAAAAATAAATCCTAGGTGTGTGTGAACTAACGCCAATACCCCCCCTGAACATCACTACGGTGAAAATAAAGAATGGGTTCCCAGTAACAAGGCCATGTTAGGTACCCAAATACAAAAGATACACTGAAATAAAGTGAGGAAAGAGGGAAAACCTCATGGGAAAACCTCCCCTCAAGGTACAATGTATGTAAAAATAAGAACTACAGTTGCTAGGCAACTTTGTCCTTCACTCCAAGATGACTTCCCAGAGAATGGAACTTCTGCTCAATGAGGTCTTGGTGAAGATGTCTGTCATTTGTTCTGCTGAAG
The DNA here is from genome assembly GCA_032191745.1 of Picea mariana. NCBI lineage: Eukaryota > Viridiplantae > Streptophyta > Pinopsida > Pinales > Pinaceae > Picea > Picea mariana. Next base: position 104,060 of record JASDQU010735829.1, on the reverse strand, counting down.
GAAATAATTGTAAGTCAATGATCCCCTTGTGTATTAAGTCCTGGATTTATTGCATGTGGATATCGATGTTCTTTGTCTACTGCCTCTGAACTGGATATCTTTCATAGTGCTCTGGTTGTCACACCAGATGAGGATCAGACAATGAAACTGAATGCCCAATTCAGTGAGAAAATGTTGTAGCCATATACCCTGAATGGTTATGTTAAATACCCCTTTGTACTCTACCTTGAATGAATATAGAGCAATAACATCTTGCTTCTTGCTCGACCAACAAATAGGCCTAAAACTAAGACCTAGTGAGTAACTATATGTGGACTTGCGATCAATGCTATCGCCAGCCTAGTAAGAATCAGTAAAGCTGATGAGATATAATGTAGATTCTGTTGCATAATGAATCCCAAAGGTGATGGTGCCCTGAACCTATCGAAGGATATGCTTTGCAACTTTCCAATGTAGCTCTTGCGGCTCTTGCATGAACCTGGAAAATACGCCAATTGCATATGAGAGGTCTGGTCTGGAGTGTGTGAGATACAAAAAGATCCCCATTGGTTGTTTGTATAGTGTATTGTCAACTAGTAGAGTCTCCCCGCCATCCTCAAGTTTAACTCTTGCTAGGAAAGGAGCCAGAGCAAACTTGCAGTCTGCCATGTGAAATCTCTCAAGGATATCTTGTGCATACTTGGCCTAAGACAGTTTGATTCTTGATGCATACTGACTGATCTCGAGTCCAAGGAACAAGTGTAGTGGACCCATGCCTGTCATCAAAAACCTATCATGTAGAATCCTCTCGACTACAACAATTGTTGAAGTCGAGCACCCGGTAATCAAAAAATCATCGACATACATAACTAAAAGTAGAAGTGAATCAGTCGTCCCGAGCATGTATACATTCAGGTCTAATTTACAATGTACAAAGTTTTGTGACAAAAGGTAGGAATCCATCTTGGCATACCATGCCCTCGGAGCCTGCTTGAGGCCATAAAGGGACTTCTTCAGTCGACATACCAAATATGAGTCCTGCATAAATCCCTAGGGATGCTCTATGTAGATATCTTGAGAGAGATCACCATGAAGAAATGCATTCTTCATGTCCATCTGATGGACTTCCCATCCCTTGGCTGCCGCAATGGAAAGTGCCAATCATATGGAATCCATCTTCGCTACTGGAGCGAAGGTATCATCATAGTCAATACCATGAACCTGCAGAGAGCCATAGGCAACAAGCCTATCTTTGAATCTTCTTTATCTGTCCATCTGCTGCACTCTTGGTCTTGTAGACCCATTTTCATCTGACAAATTTCCTCCAAGAAGGAAGGGGAACCAGATCCCAAGTATGGTTCTTGAGAAGGGAGTTGTACTCCTCCTACATGGCGTATTCCCAAAAGGGATTTCTAGAAGCCTCGCCATAACACTGTGGATCTGAAGACTAAACCAAGAAAAGATGCCTGGAAGGAAATGGTTCAGTGGCAGTGAGTGCAACAGGAGAATCCTTTAAATAAGATCGAGTTCTCCTAGTATCGGATGGATCACCAACGAGATCCCCTTCATCCTGAAGAGTAGTTTGTGCCCATGTGGGCCTCTGCTCTGGCTCTGCAACTGCATCTGACTGTACTGACTCTGAATCTGAATCATCTGAGTCCTCTGAATCAGAACTCTCATCTGAATAAGAGTCAGCATGTGCATTCTCATCATCTCAGACATGTGGAAGAGTGAAGGTGTCTACATGCGGATGTTGAGGTACATGCGAGACACTTTCCTCGAATTGGACACTACGCTCAATGAAGAACCGGTCTGAGGAAAGATCAATAAGTTGATATCCCTTCACACTGTTGGGGTATCCAACAAAAATTCACTCAATTCTCTATGGATCAAGTGCCTTCCTCTTTTTGGAGGGAATCTGGGCCCATGCATGTGAACCAAAAATGCGAAAGTGGGTCACTTCCAGTTTGAGGCCACTCCAAGCCTCATAGGGGGTCTTATCCTTGAAAAATATATGGGGAGATCTGTTTCATATGTATGTTGCACAATTAAGTGCTTTGGCCCATAGTCTCTATGGTAGTGACTTTGCATGCAACATGCAAGATTCCAACTCCTTTAGAGATCTGTTTTTTCTCTCGGCAACTCCATTTTGCTGTAGAGTATAGGGAACTGTGTGTTGCAACTGGATCCCTACCTCATGGCAAAGATCATGGATATCATGATTTACATACTCTTCTCCGTTATTGGTTCATAGGACTTTGATCTTCTTTCTGGACTGTGTCTCAACCAAGTCTTTGAAATATTTTAGGTGTTGAAAGACCTTAGATTTTTGCCTGAGAAAGTAGATCCATGTAAAATGTGAGAAATCATAAACAAAAATGAGAACAAACCTCACTTTGTTGATGGATGGATGAGAAAAAGGACCCATAAGGTCACTTTGGATTAGATATAAAGGAGTAGAAGCTCTTTGAGACTTTCCCTTGTCGAATTTCTCTTGAGGGTGTTTCCCAAAAACATATCCCTCACACACTCCCTTGGAGAAATGGATGTCTGGTAGACCATCAACCAATCTGTGCTTGCTAAGCTTTTGCATGTATCTAAAATTCAAATGTCCAAACCTTTCATGCCATATCCTACTACTTTCATCAACATGAGTAAGCAGTAAAGCAGAATCAGGTTCAATGAATTTAGAAAAATTATACAATCTAGACTGATGATTTACCTCACCGGTAGAAACCCTGGAGTTGGTTTGCATGTCATAGATGTCCACACAATTTGGTGTGAATATGAATTTCTTTCTGGTTCCGGAATTTGTCATCTGATACGTGGAGAGAAGGTTGACAAAAAGATTGGGAATGTGCAGCACATTATTGAATCTTCCATTGGTGAGTTCAATCCTTCCTTTGTCGATGACTTTGACAGCAGAGTTTTCCCCCATCAGAATAGGAGGACCTTTGCATGCATACAAAGAAGAATATATTGCTTTTGAGGAATTCATGTGATGTGATGCTCCTAAATCAATGATCCAAGCATCGAGAGAGGATTTTATGGCAATCAAGGCATGGCTAGAATTGCCTTTCTTGGAATTCAGATCTTCTGACTTCTTCTTCTTGGCACCCTTGGGGATGCGATCTCCAAGGTTGTTTTGCTGAAGTATTTGAGACATAAGATATTTTTGTTTTTTCATGCATGTGGATTCCGAATGGAATCCTTTGTGACAGTACATGCATTTCTCCCCTTTTCTTCCCTTTTCCCTTTGGATCCAGAGGCATCAGTGAAGGGTTTTGTGTACCCTTCCTTCTTCGGATGTGCATGAATTTCCGTTTATATTTATATTTATATTTCTTATATTTGTAGCTTCCATCATGCACAGTGAGTGCATGCGCCCTTGGGCCTTTGATTGTTCCCATGTTGTTGAGCTTGGTTTGCTCTTGTATCAAGGATTCAATAAAGTACTCAAGAGAAGGCATCTTCCAGGTGGCTCTAGAGGTGAATATGACAATATGGAATTTGGATACAAATACAGAGAATTAAGGACCAATATTGGAGATAATGGTGAGAACCATTTGTTTCTCCTCCATCGATTTATCAACCTCGTAAGATTTGAGTTGCGATAGTAAATCCTTGAATTTTGTAAAGAAATATTGGATATTGTCGAAGATTTTTGGATCCAATGCAAGAAGCTCCACCTCTAGCATGTGTCCCCTCATCTCATCATGTTTTCCAAAGATCCCTTCCAAGGTTTTCCAGGCTTCATTGGGATTCTTACAAGAAGATATGTGAAAAAGGAGATCGGGAGAAATAAGACTGCAAATTGTTCTAAGTGCCTCATCCATGTGATTTAAGTACTTGTATTTTTCTATGGATGATGTCGGTTATGTATCTGTATTCAAGTTTAACTTGTACAAAAATATGGTTCAGAGATGTATGGATATTTTCTCCTTCCATGCAAAATATTTGTAAGGTGTAAGAATGAATTCTTTTTGGAAATCCATCTTTTCGCTATCTTCAATATTTTGTACCTGCAAAACATTTTGGTGTAGATTTTTCTTAGAAGTCCGTCAGCTCTGATACCATGTAAATGTGTTGAAATTGCACATAATATATCTAGATAAACAGTAATACACACATTTGTATAGATAATTTGAGAAAGAAAAAGGAGAGAAAGAATAAAAGAATTCTCATTAACCGTTGTGAATAATGAATAATTTACACATGATATACTTTGTATATCTCAATGAGTGCACACTTGAGAAGAACCAATGCACCATAGTGGTGGTATAGAGTGATCTGGACACACACCAGCAGTTACAAGAGTGAACTTCCACCTAGTCTAGTCTCTCAGGCAGTTACGGGAGTGAATTGCCACCCAGTTGAGTTAGCTAGTCAACTAGTTTTCATTTAACTGACTGAACAGATATTAGTGAGGAATTAAATTGAGGAATCAAGGCTAATGCACTATTCTGGTGATGATACCAAGTCAATGTCAAATTATCATGGTGATTATCCCAATGTTTCATGGTAAAAAAACCAATGCAGCATCTAAACTCAACTCAACTAGTCAAATTGAAGTGTTAACTGAAAGAGAATATTCTCCAGGTGGAATATTCTCCCCTAAAATATAGCAGACTAGATAATGACTAATTATGACTAATAAACAAGGAAAAAACTTAGGAAAAATAAATCCTAGGTGTGTGTGAAGTAACTCCAACAATGATCCCACAAACCATTGTCTAAAATTGGTATAGTCATTTCCTCATCACATTTTGGTCGAGCCTCTGGTCACTACTAGACACCAAGCTCACCAATCCCACTTCCTTCCACCCCCATATGGATGGCCAAACCAAGTTCTTCAACCAGATGATTGTGCACATCCTGCACATGTACAATTCCAAGCTCCCCCACACCTAGGATGATAGTCTTCCCTATGTTCAACATAGCTACAATAGAGCCATACATAGGTCAATCGACCATAGCCCCTTTCAGGTGGGGTTTAGATTTCAGCCATTGGGTCACATGAATGTTGCACTACCACTTCCTTCCACCCAAGCATACTCATTGCATGCTCCAAATGGAACTGATAAATCCACCCGGTTCATTGAGTGGATCTAGCACATCCTCCAATAGGTTCAGGATATTTTACAAAAGTCTAATTCCAAGTACAAGCATTTCCATTATCAACACTTGGTGCCACACCTATTTCAGGTGGGATACAAAGTTTGGTTTCACTTGCAGAAAGAATTCCTTACAGGGCCTCATCAAAAGCTTCATCCACTCCATTATGGACCCTACACCATCACTACGGTTGTGGGTGACAATTCTTTTGAGCTCAACCTTCCCCCCTTCCTTGGCTTGCACCCAGTGTTCAATGTGGACCTCCTTCGACCTTAATTCCACCACTATTGGACACCTCAGAGATGGTAGAAACATTGAAACCAACAGATCTCAACCCTGACTACATGGAACAATCATCCACTGATTAGATTGTGGACACACAAGTCAAGGGAACTCACCAACAGAGGATCTAACTTTATTGGGTTGTCAAAGTAGGGAAGCTACTGCACCAAGGCAAGTGGCTCACCCGAAGCCAAATTCAGCAGAAATTTCCTCATCTGATGGGGGAAATCAATGAAATGGATACCATTGATTCCTAAGGGGGGAGGATTGATCCAGGAGGATATCAGTGACCACCCACCTTTTCCAACTAGCTCAAAACATTTTTTTGGCAACTTACTACTTTTAGCAGTTTTTGGTTCCTAAACTTTCAGAGCCATTTTGAGGGACCAAATGATGCTTTTTAGCGATCAGGCACCTCAATGATAGATAAAGGCTCTGATTGAACCTCCTAAATTAATCTCTTTGCCAATACCTTTCCAACTATATATCGTGCACCCTAAACGTAGATTGTATGCAAAAGTTACGACCTTGAGAAGTTGATGTACTAACTTACCCTAACAGGGCCCACATGATTTTTGGCGCTTCATCTCCTAGGGTTAGGTTTTTGGATGTCTAGGGTTTTGGAATTCATTTTTATTGTAAAAATTCCTTCAGATCCTCATTGTACTCATATTCTTGCAAATGGGCATATTTGTCACATCTCTTCTCAGAGATAAGATGCCACCATTCTAGAAAGCTTGTTTTCAATTTTCACTTTACAGTTTTCAACATATTTCTTGTTTAATAGAAGTCAAGTTTTAATGTATCTCTTTTTTTTTCACTGTTTCTTTGTGTTAATATTATAAATATGTGGTTTTGTTTCATCCTGCTCATAAATCTGGATCACAAACCACTATCGTAACTCATCAAGGTCCTCCCCGATACCCCCAGTTAGGGCATGGAATGGCCCTACACTAGAGTCATCTTAGTGGTGGCATCTCCTTGCCCTTCCCTCCTCATCTTGACCCATACCTTAGCATGGGAAAAATTGGTCTCACGGTCACTCGGTTCCACATCTGCAAAAGCATATACAAGACACATCACTCTTATGCCTCAAAAATCCAAATAAACCATAAAAACAAAACCTCAAAAAATGAAACTCACCGTTGTGATCCCAAACCTCCCCAGGAGGTAGAGTCATGTTGGGATCCCACCGAAAATCCATACATGTGTATGTAAACTCCAAGATAATTTGCGACAGCTACATCTAGAAATGCTCAAAATACATAGTGAAATATTGACCTCACCATGACCATGAAGAGCTAAGATGTGATCCCAGTGCTTAAGACGAGTCTCATCAATAGGCGGTTTCTCTTGGATCACATAGGTTCATAGAAACACCACCTTATCCAATAATAAACTACATAGAACCGAGACAAATGAAAAGTCACCCAATTGTGTCACTGCACATCAGTCTAACTAAGAAACCATGCATGCACACATCACCCATGCCCATGCAAACATCTCCCCACACATTTCTATCTCACCATTTGCAATATGAGTGCTAGAAATACGTTGTGTCCCCAACGACCCATAGATCTACACCACTAAGGAACATAATATCTGTTTTCATATTGAATTGATCGATTTCATCCTAATGGATATCTCCATCAAAGGATCCACAGTAGAATAATGGCGCACAATCATATCATATACCCTCTCACCCACTGGCATGTGCAACTGAGCATCCAACTCAATCCCTCTAAACGGGAGCCTGATCATGAAGTAGAGGTCAACCACTGTAGTAAATTGAACCTAGTTTCCTCGCACCATGAAGGCCTGTATATTGGGCCTCCACATCCTGATAAAAAACCGTGAAAGCCCCTCTTGAGATATCATTGGGGCACAATCAAATAATTTTAGCATCCCAGCGCAGGCCAACCTTTGTCGAATCTGTGCATCATCCCTCACCTCTCTACACAACTATTTGAAATCCCTCTCTCGTTAGTGGAACATACTATATCATCTCTAAAACCACCCAAAAAGTAAATTTGAGTCAACCAAAATCATCCACAATTTTCAAAAAACCAAATTTTCACATTGTGCGATTGTTCCCTTGGAAGTCGCACACATCTGTGTGATTGTCTTACAAATAGATGTGTAGGTATGCACAACTATCCTTTATACAATAATGTTGAAGATACACAGTTGTTTTCTAAATAGTCATGCTAGCTCGCGTGACTATTTTCTCAACAGTTGCATAAGCTTGCTCGATTGTCCACCCAATAGCCACACAAAGCTATGCAGCTAAAATTACCATAGTCATGCACCTTGTGCATGACTGTGGCAATTTCCCTCACTCCTAATGTGCGATAAATTGAATTATAGATGTGAAAACCTAAGTGAGTATAATTCAATATCTCACATAGTCCCCCTACCCCTTCCAACAATATGGTTGTAAAACCCTCTATACGGCCACCATCCCCAAAAAACCAAATCCAAAATTTGTAGGAGGTCTTGGTCACTTACAGGTCTCTCCTGCACATTGAATCAGGCTCCCCACACACTCTCAAAGATAGTGAAAGAAAATACACATGCAATCAAATATCAACTCACACAATTTCAAATGAGGTGACATTGTGGGCCCTGCACCCATATATACACCCCTTTCCCAAACTTCAAATTCCCTTTTTAGGATCCTAGGAACTCTGTTTTTTACACCATTCATAGCAGGGTGATCCTAAATTTATCATCCACATGTTTCTATCACCCATTTTGTATCTCATTCCAAAAAACCGAGGAACCATCTCGTAGCCCTGGACACAGGTACACACACTCACAATCATTGTTATCAAATAATTTTCATATGTTCTTTATTATCAAATATTTTTCAGGTTGGGTATTTGGTGTTTTTGTGTGTAGGTACTTGTTGTGAAGACATACATCCCATTAAATCTTGGCCATCTTATGGCCCCTTCAAGTATATGTTCAACACTGGAATGCAATCAATCCCTCAACAAACACTTGCATCTCCCAATCATACCTTTTGACATTTACCCTTATGATCCACACACAAAAATCGGTGGTACCATCACCTCTGTTGCATTCAGGTATTTTCAACCAGTTTCATTCTCACCTACATCAGTTATCCCACACATATTTTCCCCTTGGAAAATCGACACTCATGTCATTCTTTCCCTTAGGATTGGGAGTCCTGCTAGTGTTTCATTTCAAAGAATGAGCCTCATACTTCTTCTCATCATTTTTATAATATTCCCATGATGGAATCCCAAATCACGTGTTGTTGGTTATGTTAAATGTTCCTCTGCATTCTCATTTAACCCTTTGTCTCATCCAAAATCAATTTCCCATCTACATGATCATCCTCCATTCACATACCTGGTACATAAACCCACCTATGCCCCCCCCCACCCTTCATCAATTACATTCCATTACTTTCACCCCAAGTAGGCCAAGTCATACTTCACTAGGACACTCATTTTTGTATGTGCATTATCAAACCAGACTATTATTTATTCATTTGGCAATTGTATAAATCACCTTTTGATTTTCAAGGAAATTCATTGATGTTTTCCATCGTAGCCGATGGAGTTTTTTTTCCCATGGCATGCAACAACCCATGTCTCCCTTGGTTGGGGTATCCCACTTTCATAGTTATCTCTACAAATTATCCTTACCATGGCCAAAACAATGAATATCATCGACACCCTTTTCCCAAACCTCTGTATTTTGAGATATCCTACATCTCTTTTCAATCTCACCCATTCAACATAGTTTACCTAATATCTGGTCATCCCCGTGACACTAAATTGTGTCTTACAGTTTTTTTCATCCATCAATATAGCCCAAACCAAGGGCAGTTCTGGAATCCCATATATTCCAAAATTCATCCATGTTACGAGTTCATCCACCTTCTCCGCAATACAGTTCCTGACACCATTTTGATCAATCGACATCAAGAAGCTTTTTGCTTCTTGTAGTCGTGCCTCCCTACATGTCTACATCAACACAAGTTTTTAGGAAGGTGGCAATATCTCGACTCTCATTCCCTCATCAATGTCGAGTCTCAGATGGAATAGAAAGAGTCCTCATTTCTTTCTAATTTCGTTGACCCCCATAACATTCAACCTCAACACAATTTCATGTTATTTTGGGTATTACTATGCGACCATTGTTGTTTTTAGTAGTATTCAAAGACCTATGAATTTGATAGGTCATCAACGCCTCTAATTCATAGACACCTTACACATTTGTTCGTTCCTCAATTAAGAAATAGTTCACTCATAAAAATCATCATCTATCATTATTGACGCCCCTGAGGGTGATGCAAATATCCACTTCATCAAACAATTTTTAGTTATAGTTATATAATTTTGATTTCATGATATGAGCATGGGGCATGCCCACCTCATTTGTACATAGATTTTTTATCCCTTTTTCTTGGATAATAATGGGTTCCAATAAATGTATTCTCTCCCTCCCCAATATCACTCTCAGAGTTCCTCTCTATAGAAGCTCCAACTCTCCTACACAATGACATCACCACCAAAAGAAACAATGGTTGAAGAAATTACCAGCACACCATATCAATCAACATTCCTCCAACATTTACAGAATCAATTCATCAATTCACAAAACTATACAAACAATCCCTTCAATTTCTATGCAAGTTTCTCAAAGCCTTCCTACGCACATCTGTGTGAGGCAACACAATTGAATCTGTGCAATTTGCACATCCTCTGCGGATTTCTTCACAACAACCCACACATATGCAAAAATGGTGCATAAATGCATTTGGTCGAGCCTCAACCACTTCTAGATTGAGGTTTACCTTGACAAGACACCCAAATCAGTCTGAACTCTAGCTTTGGGGCTGTGGAAAGGATGGTGGGTACCTCTAAAAGAGACCCCATTCACACTAGAAGCAAGTTATGTAATATCTTGAATTGGTCCTATAAATAAGAAAATAAGGAATTCTTGCTTGGGGGATGCAAGAAAATAAGGAATTCATTAGTATTGTTATGATTCTCATTTTCTTTTGGAGAAGCCATATATTCTCTTAAGAGATATTTGAGCAATCATGGCAAGTGGTTTACTTCTCACCTCTTGAGAATTTTAACCAAGAAGTTCTTTACCATTGTTACTCCATTGTTAGGAGAGTATAGCTCTATTTTGGGGGACTCAAGATCCCTCCAAAAAAGGAAGAGATGATTCATAAGTCCCCATACTTATCCTAGGTTTTACTACTTCAAATATTAGTCCTATTGGTAGCTATTTATTTTGTCATTTTCATGTTTCCATTGGAGTTATATGCATGATAAGTTTATTTTTATTTTCTTGTTATTTGTTTTTCTATTTTCTCTTTGGTTGATCCACTAATCAACTAACCAAATATTGTGTTGTCTTATTGGCCTAACTAGATAATTAAGTGCCTTGTTTTTGCTCACCCAATTGGCAAAACAAGCACACCAAACTTATTCAAATAATTTAACCTATGACATAATTAAAGCTTAATTAAAATAATCGATAACCTCAAGTCCAATTTTCTGTTGATTTATTTAAAAGTAACCTCTTGCTAATAAACTTTAATCATAGAAAAACAAGTAACTAAGATATTATCTTAAATAATGATTCCAACCCTAATCCTCTATGGCCAAATGAGAACTTTGTTTTAGCTAGAAAATACAAAAGAAACTTTGAAGACTTTGTTGAGACTTTGTTCAAGTACAAGTTTATCAAGGTTTACATTTCTCAAGATCTAATAATTTTTAATGGTCTAATGAAGTGGCCAAAATCCTACAAGATTACTTATATTCATGGGATTAGAATCAATGCCACAAATGATGTGATATCTCATATCCCAATCTACAACTAAATAGAAAATTTTGAGATCTTAAATGACCATGAGCTTGATTTAAATCATAGACCGTTAACCCTAACTATAAACTTTTACATGCACAAAATCCCCATAGAAGAGAATTTTGATCACCAAAATCACTTGATCTTCGACAAAATTAAAGCTCATATTTTTCTAAAGGGTTTAAATAATGATTAAATATGTTATCATTTAAAGAGGTAAAGGCCAAGTTGATTATAATATTTATCATTCAACTATGGACCACCTTGTTATGCTTAGGATCATTGTAGAGGAGTGTCACAATGGTTGAATTTAGAAAATAATTTGACACAATTCCCAGATCTAACCTTTGGAATAGACTAGAAGAGATAAAATTTCCTTTTGAGTTGAGAGTTGCCATGATAAGATTGTAATAGAAAATTATTGTCAATTTTAGGAACACTAAGGTTTGGTTGGAAGCAATTAATTGTAATATAGAAGTTAAGAAAGTTTGTCCCCTATCCACTACCCTTTTTGGCATATACATCGACAAGTTATAGGGTTTTTTGGAAGAAGTAGGATGTGTCAGTACATCTCTAACTGGGATAGTCATCATCCTTGTTCAAAAGGATGAAAATATTGTTCTTATGGTGAGGATACCCTATGACATCCATAAGAAACTAAAGATTCTCAAGGATTTTTTCTTTAGTATGGGTATGATTGCTAACATGGTCAAACCAAATGTTATGATAATCAAATCCAAAAGGAGCACTTACATGAAATTTCATGTATGAAAATGACATCTTGGAGAAATTGACTTCATGCAAATGTCTAAGAATTAATCCTCATCACAATCTTAACTAGAACTATAGCATTGTGAAAAGGATAAATGGAGGGTGGAAAGCTTATTATGGACTTGAAAATAGTCACAAATTAGTGGACTTTTGGCTTTGGGATAAGAAGAAACTCATATTTGAGGCTCTCATCACAACCATTATATTATATGGTTTCTAAGTTTGGGGTAGTGGAAACTCTCGATAATCTTTGAGAAAGATAGAGAAAATCTAAAAGTGTTTTATAGCTTATAATATTAAAATTGAGGGCAACTCACCGTATCCTATGCTCCTCATAGAAATGAGTCTTTCCCAATTGAGAGAATGGATATGGTTTTTAGGTTTAAACCTATGAGTAAAGTAATGAATATATATTCTTAAGGAAAATAGAAATTAATCAATGGCCCATACACATAGTACATAGATATTTACATTGGAAACCCTTAACCAGGAGAAAGATAACATTCCTTTGTGTCACACCTCTCAACTTTTCATTGTATTAATTTCACCATTCACAATACAATATATACAACATTTTTTTTATTTCATACCTACCAAAAACCTAATCCATTAATCTGGGATTAATTTAGAAAACCACTAAAAAATAGCAAAAAATGATAAAAACAACTTGTCAAATGTGACGCACCCCCCCACACACATGCAAAGAATATAACACCTACCCAAAATTCTCCCACTTATTGTTTTATTTTCATACATGGGTCACATGATTACAAATTCAATAATCCAGGGCATCAATGCCCATTTTTTCTCTACACTATGGGAGCTTCTCGATGCTCACAAACTTTGTCAATGAATCTACAACATTATTCAAAGTGTCAACCTTCTCCAACAACACCTTCATGTCTTCAACCATGTCTCTCACCAAGTGATATTGAACATCAATATGATTTGTCTTTGAATGATAAGTTGGGTTATTTTCCAGGAATATTGCACTTTGACTCTCATAATCTAATCTTACTACTTGTTGTACCAACCCAATACCAAACACAATCTTTGTAACCATACTGCTTTCTTGCATGCATGAGTGGCTACCATGTATTTATATTTTGTAGTTAAGAGTTCCACTAAAACCTGTCTTTTTCTCATCCAACTAATTTCTCCTCCAAATAGGTTAAACAGATACCCACTTGTAGATAATCTATGATCTAGATATCTATCCTAGTTTTCATCAATAAACCCATGTATGTTCAACAATCTGTCCAATCCCGGTCTTCCTTGGTAGCACAATCCATAACTAGAAGTTCCATGAAAATACCTGAAAACCCTCTTTATTGTTGTCCAATGCTCCTCCTTTGGTTTTGAAATATACTTGTTCAAAACTCATGTTGATTAATTGGGTTGGTTTTCATTGATGTCAACCCTTGAAGCAAGTCTGGTAGAAAGTTTCAGTAGCTCCAACAATATGGTTAAGGGACTTAATCTTGTTTCATGTATAATGGTATGAAGATTAGTATATTTGAAGGTAAGACTATTCTAGATGGATAGTATATGTCATGCCATTTCTGGTGATATGTGGAATGTCACATAACTCCTCAAGGTTATAGAGTTATGGCCTTGTGAAGTTGAATAACCCTCTTGAGTTATATAGAAGCCCCTAGAAGGTCAAAGAAGTCAAATTATTCTAGAAACTCCTAGACGAAGTTGACTATTCATAATGGGTGAAACTAGGAGTTAATCATGGGTTAAGTTATTGCAATAAGAAAATAATTAAAAATAAATTGGTTGCAACTAGAAGTGGAGAGTTTACTATTTATGAATAAAATGGTTATAAGTGGACAAGTGGTTAGAAGTGAGATAGCCCTAAAAAGAAGGAAGTTGGGTTAAGTTGGTTAGAAGGTAACCCCTTGAGGAAGCTATATGGAAGTATAAATAAGAGATCAACGCTCTCCTATTAGCACCTATTGAGCACATTGAATATCTATTATTGTGTAAGGTTTATTGCAGGTACTCATTGATACATTTGAAGTTACACAAGTCTAAGGTAGCACGAAGGGTTGACAGTGAAAGTTTTGGAATTGTAGAAATACTGGAAAAAAAACCTAGTTTCTGAGGTGTATGCGGGATACAGTGGAGAAGGGCACATACATATAGAGGATGGAAGTATAATAGGGCACATATATTTGGGAAAAGCCACAAAAACTTGAGGATATGAAGACGCCAAGTCTCTAGAGTATGAAAGCAAGCTCCCAAGAATGTCTAGAGTGATCAGATACAATAGATCTATCTACATATTCAAAAGGTATGTCTTATTTCTATGTGTAGTTGGATATTGTTGTCTACATGAGATATGGTTATGGGGAATTGAGGATTTTCCCTAGAGAGGTTGTTGGTTGTATGCCACTTATGGTATGAGCTAGATCTTCAGAAATACAACAATGGTATGTTGGTATTGTTAACACATAAGATTGATCATGTAAAAGAGGATTTATGGTTTTCAGAGCCTACATTTAACCATATCTCCAGGTATTATGTCATACCATCAACTAACAACCTCCTCGGAGTTTTCAAGCTATATTTGACTTGGCACTTCGAACTGGCGTTGTGAACTAGTTAAGGAAGAGGGTTGGAGGTTAGGCACCTTGCAGGCATTTGAGTGCAAATCTGAAATTAACAGCATCAAACTCATAGCCATTAGGTACTCCATGAGATGAGATTTTTTGTCTTGTTTTTAGTTTAGGAAGGGTTTGGCTACTTTATTTTCCTTTGGCGTTGTGAACAGACTTAGGTGTTGCGAATTGAGACAGGCACTACGAAATGTGTTATAGAATTTCCTGTAGTGGTTGCTTTTACATATTTGATCATAAATCAAACATAGTGATGCGGGTTTCTCTGAAATGTTTTGTGGAGGAAGATGATATCCATTTTGACTTGTTGACCAAATTTCAGCCTAACCTAGTTTGGCATTTGAGAGAAACAATTAAAGCACTAGTGCGCTATGAAATGTGCTGCAAATTCTCTATTTTCCATAGTTGTTGGATATTCACCTTGTTGGGAGGTTGCCACCTGTCAAGGAGGGTTCAAATTATTTCTCACGGATCATTTAGATTTCAAGGGACACCTACACCTAATTTTTAGCTCCATTAAAGACCTCATGCAGTGAGTTGGAAACAATTTATTAATGACTTCCAGCAATTTCCTGAAAATTAGCGGTTTGTTGGATTTTTGTCTCTTTGACTATTGCCACCTAGCTCCAAGGCCTAGGATCCAATGAAAGAGATGGGATTCAAACTCCTAAGTATATTTTGATTTTATTTTATATTTAAGAGAGGAGGGATCTCTTGGAGGGGGGTTGGATTCATGAGCCAAGAGAGGCTAGAGAGAGTAGGAGCAAGTAGTTTTCCTGTGTGTGTTCATTTGTAATCCTGAGGGCATTTTATGATTGTAATAATTGCTGCTATTGAAGACTCATGAGAGAAGTGATTTTCATATTTTAATTCTTGTGTTTTATATATCTTCTTATTTGAATATATTTCATAATTGAGGATCAAAGGCTACCAATGATTTATGGATCCCTAAGCAACAAAGGATCTGTTGTAATTTTTCCCATTAGTCATTGTTTTATTCAAGTATTTGTTGATTTATTAAACTGAGAGTATATTTGTTTACTGAACATTCTATCTTATGTTTTCCTTCTTCATTATTCCATATATCAACATATAATCTTGTTTTTTGTTGAGCAACTTTAGTGCCTTCGATGAGTAGAATGTTTATGACTCCATTTCCCATTGGTGTAGCCTACTGATATAAAGTTTGCTACCCTCTCCCTTTATTTCTCCATCTTGTTGATCCACCTATTCAAACCAAAATTATCTTTTACATTCTGATGGGTGTTGATCTTACACTTTAGTAGTCAAAGTGTGAATTTTAGTGCTAACATTCTTGGCGTCGTTGCCAAGGACGAAGTTGAAGATCTTCCCTGGGTTGTATGACAAAGATTACAACCAGTTCTTGATGGTGAACAAGGATTAGAGACAGAAAAGACTACATCTTTCACCTGGAGATTCCATTCCATGAAGAACCAATATGTCAAAGGCTATGGAGTCTATCTTGGCAAGGAGATTTTCTCCTCTATACTTTTTAGCCATCTCTGGTTTTCCAAATCCAGTGCCTCATCTATAAGAATGGGGAGATGTATTGCCTATCTTCAGAGAATAAAAGGATGATGATCATGTTCAACATCTCATTGATTTTGATCAATGCATGGAGTAGTTGAACTTGCATCAGGAGGATATCTTAATGAAAATGTTTATGTTCTCCCTAAAGGATGATGCCAGAGACTGGTACTTTTCTCTCCCTGCTGCAAGCATATCCACCTTGAGAGAATTCAATGTTGCTTTCAATTTGCATTGTAAAAGGTATTACTCCTCTAAGTTTCTTTTTCATGATTGTTGTGAGGAATTTGAGAAAAATGTTCAAGTTGCATTAAGTTTCTCCCCTGACAGTGAAGTTGAAGAAGATAACCTAGTCAAGGAAATCAATGAAGGATCAACACTTTCTTCTTGTTGTTTCTATGTACTAGATGCAGATTTAAATGATAGTTCTGATCATAAAAATACGGTAGACATTTCTCCTGACTATGAAGATGAGATAAATGATTAGTTAAAAAAACTAGGGAAGTTTCCTCTTTGTTTTTTCCTAGCTTTTCAGAATTGAAGGCATATTTTGTTTGTTGCTCTTATGAAGAAAATGCAGAGAATATTTATGTTCTTGAAACATATGTCTTTAGCAGACCTTCTCATGATAAAGAATTTGTTTCAAATACTGACTAAGAACAACCTATTTTTGATGAATATACTAGTTATGGTGATGAACATAATTTTTCTATGTTTTGTTTTGAACCTCTTAGCACAATTCATGTATATGATGATTATGAGTTTGATCCTTGGGAATGCTATTGATGTGTTGAAGGGGAATTACATATGCAACTGATCTCTTATCCATCACCAAAAAATGAGCAACCATGTTTTGATAAAAACCATGTGTATGAGCAGCAAATTGTTCTTACAGTACGTGCAAAAATGATTAGCAGTCAGCCCATAGGTGGTTCTGAAGAGGAGGAGAAACCATTCAACCAAAAAATTATTTCATCAATCCTTTATCCACCTGTACATGCTAAGAACATCAAAAAACATGTGAGCAATGATGAAATAAAGGAGGTAACTTTTTACCAGTTTAGTATGCCTTGCCAACAGTTTCATGACCCTATCAATGAATACATGGAGTTGCACTTTTCAAATGCTTTGGAGCCTGCAAATTTTATCTTTTTGTCAGCATTTGGAGTTTATGTTGGTGATCCTAAGAATGTATTTAGTCGGTTGTCACACTTTTCTTTCTTCTTATAGATCATTTGTAGTGAAGAGAAAATTTTTGTTACCAAACAGTTTGAGTGGCTATGGTGGAAGTTTGTTTTCACCTAAGCAAATTGTAAAAGTCAGTTAGAGTAGATGTATATAAATAAGATCATGCTCAATAATTTGAGTTTTTAGTTTGATTTAGTTATTTTAATAAGACTCTACCAGACCAATGGATAAGGCACTAAAACTAGATGATTCTTGGAGCCTCATAGGGAGGTCTCCATCCCCCATGGAGCCAGATGTTAACACATAAGATTGATCATGTAAAGGAGGATTTATGGTTTTAATAGCCTACATTTAACCATATCTCTAGTTATTATGTCATACCATCAACTAACAACCTCCTCGGAGTGTGAAAGCTATATTTGAGTTGGCACTGCGAACTGGCACTGTGAACTAGTTAAGGAAGAGGGTTGGAGGTTAGGCAACTTGCAGGCATCTGAGTGCAAATATGAAATTACCAACATCAACCTCATAGCCATCATGTAGTCCATGAGATTTTTTTTCTTGTTTGGAGGTCAGTGAGGTTTTGGCTACTTCATTTTCCTTTGGCTCTGCGAACTAGCTCAGGTGTTACGAATTGAGACAGGCGCTACAAAATTTCCTATAGCATTTGCTTTTACATATTTGATCATAAATCCAAAACGCTGATGTGGGTTTCTCTGAAATTTTTTGTAGAGGAAGACGATATCCTTTTTGACCTACTGACCAAATTTCATCCTGACCCAATTTGGCATTTGAGATAAACAATTAAAACACTAGTGCGCTACGAAATGTGCTGCAAATTCTCTGTTTTGCATAGTTGTTGGATATTAGCCTTGTTGGGAGGTTGCCACCTATCAAGAAGGGTTCGAATGATTTCTCATGGATCAGTTAGATGTCAAGGGACACCTGCACCTAATTTTTAGCTCCATTAAAGACCTCATGCAGTGAGTTGGAAACAATTTATTAATGACTTCCAACAATTTCCTGAAAATTAGCAGTTTGTTGGATTTTTGTCTCTTTGACTATTGCCACCTAGCTCCAAGGCCTAGAATCCAATGAAAGAGATGGGATTCAAACTCCTAAGGATATTTTTATGCTATTTTCTATTTAAGAGAGGAGGGAGATCTTGGATGGGGGTTGGATTCATGAGCCAAGAGAGGCTATAGAGAGTAGGAGCAGGCAGTTTCCCTGTGTGTGTTCATTTGTAATCCTGAAGGAATTTTATGATTGTAATCATTATTGCTATTGAAGACTCATGAGAGCTGTGATTTTCAAATTGTAATTCTTTTGTTTTATATATATTCTTATTTGAATATATTGCATATTTGAGGATCAAAGGATGCCAATGATTTATGGATCCCTAAGAAGCAGAGGATCTGTTGTAATTTTTCCCATCAGTCATTGTTCTATTCAAGTATTTGTTGATTTATTAAACTGAGAGGATCTCTCTTTAGTGAACATTCTATATTATGTTTTTCTTCTTCATTATTCCATCTATCAACATATAATCATATTTTCTATTGAGCATCTTTAGTGCCTTCGATGAGTAGAATGTTTATGACTCTATTGCCCATTGGTGTAGCCTATTGATCTGCAATTTGTTGCCTTCTCCCTTTCTTTCTCCATCTTGATGATCCACCTATTCAAACCAAAATTATCTTTTACATTATGATGGGTGATGAGCTTACACTTTAGCTGTCAAAGTGTGACTTTTAGTGCAAACTGGTATTATTCATTGGTGCATCTTGTTGGTTCAAGTGTTGAGACACAGTTTATATTTCTTGGTACATGGTGGAGGGTTTTGTTTGTGAAGTGGTTGTGAAGTTGTTTGTATGGTGTGAGGCTGCATATTAGTAAGGGTTTGATGTCTACTCCATGCGGGGATTATTACACTTGTTCATGATTGTACACACATGTATGGAACATGACTATAGAGACATAGATGCACTTGGTTAGGGGATGTATAAGATGATGTATGCATAGGTCACAACTACAGATAAGACATAGTGACATGTTGCAGGTTGATGTGACAGAGGCAACGACCAAGTGTTTGAAGTTTTAGAAAAGGAAAAAACCCTATCTTAATGAAGGTGTACGCACATTGCAGTATAGACAGACCATGTAGATACACAAGATGCAATATAGACAAGGCGCATACATACGCGAGTTGCATCATATATAGTTCACGTACCTATTGGTTTTTGTTGGTACAGGATGAGTACATGTACATGTTGGTTATAGGTCAATGGAATAGGTTGGTTACATGTTGTTGGTACAAGTTGATACAAGTTTACAGTGGTATATCTCACAGTGACAGTGTGGCAGTGGTTTCATCATTTGAAACTTATATTTCAGGGCAGAAGGACGGAGAAAGGATAGGTGGTTGTATCCGACTTTCGGTTGTAGACGAATAACACAGGGGGTTGTAGCCTCCTTTTGGCTGTATCCAGAGAATTCGAGAGTTGGAGATTCGCTCAAGTTGTAGCTTGAAAATATAGGGGGTCAAAGCCTCCTTCCAGTTGCAGCTAGAGAACAAAGGAAGTTGGTGCTTCCAATGAATGTAATTCTTAAAGACATATAATAAAAATAATTCCATGGTTTTCTCCCGCATTGGATTTCTACGTCAAAATATTGGTGTACTGTGTATGTGTATGATTGTTCAATGTTCATGGTTTATTTACTCTTCACTTGTTGAATGATAATGGTATATTGATCATAAATATAAATAACACTTACATATTGTGGTTAAAAGGATTAAAAATATCTATTACCGATTCACCCCCCTCCCCCCTCTCAGTAATCCAACAACTCCCACTGCAGTGCAATGTTTGGTCTATTACAGTCCATTGCATGCATCAAACTGTCAACTACACTAGCATACAAAACATGGGACATGTCCTCTTCCTCTTCTTGTTTCTTTGGACACTGATCTGCAAATAACTTTACACCTACAGGAATAGGAACCTTGACCAGTTTACTTTTCTAAATATTAAACCTCTTCAATAGTGTCTAAACATATTTTCTTTGATTCAACCAGAGTTTCATGTTTGCATGATCTCTTTTAATCTCAATTCCCATAATGAAGTTAGCAACACCGATATCCTTCATGTCAAATTTGGAGGATAGTTTTGATTTCACCTCCTTGATAACATCCATGTTATTTCCTACCAATAACATGTCATCGACATACAAGACTACATAAATGGAGGGATACATTGATTAGACCTGATTCTTACAAATATCAGTCCAAATATATATGTGTCAAACTTTTGGTACCACATCCTAGGTGATTGATTCAAACTATATAATGACTTCTTTAGCTTATAGACCAACTCTTTCTTTCCCTTCACTTCAAATCCTTCTGACTACTTCATGTAGATTTCTTCTTCCAGATCCCCATGTAAGAATGTTGTCTTCACATCCATCTATTCTACTTCAAAATCTAAAGTAGCAACAACATATAAAAGAAATATAATAGAAGCTAACTTGGCAACAGAAGAAAAAATTTCACCAAAGTCAATTCCCTCTACCTGGGAATAACCTTTTTCTACTAACCAAGCTTTGTATTTCTCCAATTTTCCTTTTGCATTCAACTTATTATTAAATGTTGGTTATGGAGCCTGATTATCTTCCTGATTCCGAGGTCCTTGCTTTTAGCCATGTTGATACCCCATGAAGTATTTACACCCCAGAAGTATGTACACTCTTCCACGCGGGGGAGTGCAGAGGGGGGGTACCCCCTCTGCGAGGTCTGGGGGGTCTGGGGGTAAGCGGGCCCCCAGCAGGGGTTCGAGGGCGAAGCCCCCGGAGCAAAAATTGCCTTGTAAAAGTATATTGTAATTTCATTGTAAATATGGACCATTCATTATAAGGTCGTAGATCTAACGATAGAGATTATGTTAGGGTTTTTTGCCCTAGAAGGAAACCCTATTTTATGAGGGAAATGCATTGCGGCTATGGGTGGTGGTGAATATTGTTTCTGAGAGAGGAGACTGTGAGAGAAAGAAGAGGAAGTTACAGCGGGTTTTGTTGTAGGTTGTATCCCTTCATTTGCTGGATAATAATAAAGAAAGGACCTGGCAATTTCTCTGGTGGACGTAGCCCACACTGGGTGAACCACGTAAATCTGTGTCTCTCTTGTA
>JASDQU010735829.1:61807-82493 GCA_032191745.1 Picea mariana | reverse complement strand
GTGAGAGAAAGAAGAGGAAGTTATAGCGGGTTTTGTTGTAGGTTGTATCCCTTCATTTGCTGGATAATAATAAAGAAAGGACCTGGCAATTTCTCTGGTGGACGTAGCCCACACTGGGTGAACCACGTAAATCTGTGTCTCTCTTGTATTGTGTGTTTTTTGTGTTTTGTTTCTACATTTGTTTTTATTTATTTCTCTGCGGTCCTGTTTTTCTAACATTAAACACCCATTTGCTTCCAATGGCCTTTATTCCAATTCTAAACTCAAATAGATCCCATGCCTCATTATTATCCAAGCCTCCATCTTTTCAACCACGACCTTCTTCCATAGTTTACTATCCTCTAAATTCACTACTTCCCTGACAGTTATGGGATCATCATCAGTAATAGATAAAGCAAAATTAGCACATAAATTATATGGACTATACCTTTTTAGTTTCCTTATTTCCCTCATTGATGTCCACAATACTGGAGTATGAGGTTCTTCTTATTATTATTCATCTTCTTCCGTTGATTTAGATTTTTCATCATCCAACTCAAACTTTATTTTCTCATGTTCTTCTTTCCTTGGTAAGAATTCATGTTTGGGAACATCTTTAACCTCTCTAAAAACAACATCCCAACTATAAACAATATTCTTAGTTTCTGGGTTCCAAATATTATAACCTTTCATTCCATATTTATAACAAATAAATATACAATTTTCAATTTTATTATCTAGCGTACTCCTATTTTCATTTGGAGCATGTAGATAGGAATCACAACCAAACACTCAAAGATGTTCAAGAGATGGTTTCTTACTAGTCCATACCTCATGTGGAGTTTTGTCCACCAACATTGATGAGGGTGATCTATTTACCAGGTAACATGTAGTACCCATTGCCTCTTCCCATAATTCTTGTCCTAACACGGCACCATTGAGCATGCTATCTGATTTTTCCATCAATGTCCCATTCATCCTTTTTGCAAACCCATTTTGTTGAGGTGTGTATGGTACTGTCTTCTGCCTTGCTATACCACACTTCTTACAGAAAGTTTCAAATGCATTCCCACATAATTCTCCACCATTATCTGACCTCAACACCTTTATTTTCTTCTCTGTCTGATTTTATACCAAATCCTTAAACTCTTTAAATTTATCAAATACCTTGGATTTCTTCCTAAAAGTAAATCCATTTGTTCCTTGAGAAATCATCTATGAATTAAACATAATAAACAGATTTACCTAGTGATGGAATAGGCACAGTTTCGAACACGTCACTATGTATAAACTCTAATATCCCCTTTACTCTTGTAGCACTAGGTGGGAATATTACTCAATTCTTTTTATGATATATGCAATTTTCATAGAAATCAAAATCCAAGATGCAATCATAAATACCTTCAACCATACCTTTATCATGTAGTGTTCGAAGACCCTTTTCTCCAATATGTCCCAATATTTGATGCCACAACATGGTCTTCTTTCCATGGCCAATATGGATCATATCTTATTTATTTCTCTGCTCAGTCACGATAGAACTATTACACCCATTAATATAAATTATTCCCAATAAATTGTATATATTTCCACATTGATCTCCCCTCATCAACACCATTGCTCCTTGTACCATATTGCAAGCTCCCTTCCCCAATAAAGTACCCACACATGCATAATCCAACTTGATTATAGATATCAGGATCCTTGCTATATCTATAATGTCCATAACTCCAAGCAGAGTTCTAATCCTTCCATCTTTCATCAATAGCTCAACCCTTCCACGTACCATGATTTTGGTTTTCAAGTCATCTCCTACAAATACATCACCACCATTATGCTTTTCATATTCATTGAACCACTCCCTGTGAAGAGTAATATCAAATGATGCACATGAGTTGATCAACCATACATCATGATCTGCATGTGTACTTGTAGATGATAGTTAAACATCACCTCCTTCTTCTATGGATATTTTCTCCTCTTTGGAAAAGGCATCATCAGATCCCTTTGCTTTATCAAATTTCTTAGACATGTAATCTTTCTTATAATGACCATATTTACCACATTTCCATCATCTCCTCAAATATTCTCCTAGGGATTTAGATATACCTTTATATTTAGATCTCCCCGCCACCCCTCCCGAAGAATTATTTGTATTCCTATATTGGGTATTTCCTCTTACAAATAAAGCATTTGTGTTATGACTATCCATGCTTTTCTTCCTCATCTCTTATGATAACAAGGATACAACTATGTCCTCATACTTCAATGCAGATTGTGCGGTACTACCAATTTCTACAACCATATTATCCCAAGAGTCTTACAAAGAACATAACAAAGTAATACACTTATCTTCTTCTTAAAGTGTAATATTAATGGAGCCAAGTTGACTTACCATAGTATTGAAGGAATTAATATTCTCTGTCATAGAATCTCCATCTTCCATCCTAATATGATACAACTTCTTTTGAAGAAACAACTTTTTTACCAGGGACTTTGACTGATAAAAATTCCCCAACATTTTCCATAGTTCCTTGGTTGTATATTATCCTGACACATTTAGTGACACTGAATATTCTAGGTATATTCAAATATTACTCCTTTCTCTTCTATCCAACTTTTCTCAATCTTCTTTCGACATACCAGTAGATTGAGTACTAGTAGTTTGTGTACCTATAGATTGTGTACTAGTAGGTTGTGTACCAGGATCCACAACAATCCATTGTTGTTTGTCTACAGGAAGGTCCTCCATCTTGAGATTCCATAGCTCAAAGTTCTTACCATCAAACTTCTCAATATTGATCCTATAACTCCTCGCCATTTAATTTCAACACACAAATCACCATTTCAAACCTCCCACTAAACCCAAGTTTATCACAAACCAAAGATAAACTTGATCTACCAAGATCGAGGAAAACCCTCAGCAACAAAGGCATCCCCCTGAAGAAAATTTTTTTCTATGATACCACATGTTATTTTTAAAGCTATGAAGTAAATAAATGCATACAGATTCTTAAGAAAAACATAAATTATTCAATGTCCCATACACATAATACATAGAGATTTATGTTGGAAACCCTTAACCGAGAGAAAACCATCCTTCCTTGGTGATGCACCTCTCAACTCTTCATTGTATTAATTTCACCATTCACAATATATTATATACAATATTTTAGGTATTTTGCAGTTACCAAAGCCCTAATCCATTAATCTAGGATCATCAGATGAAGTCATCAAATCTGGTGCACCCCCACACACATGCAAAGAATATAACACCTACCCAACAATGGCTAGGCACTTAATGTACAAGAACAATATAAATAAAATGTAAGACAAGAAAATTCCTAAGGTGGCTTTCAAATCCAATCAAAACCACCTACAACTCAAACAGGGTTGGCATAAAGATGCCAAGTCTTAGCTAAATCATTATGTACTGAGGAAGAAGTGATCACTCTACATAGATAATATTAAAAAGTATTTCATCTAAATTTAAGAAGAAAATTTGGTGCGATAAAGATTAGAGGATAAGAGAAAATTAAGAGAAGTCTACAAGGAGGTTATCAACCCTAATCTAGAAGATCATAAGTATTTATTTGTTTTAAATAGTGTAAATAAGAAAATTAACATCATTGAATTAAGAACAAACTTTCATGAGCTCCATAGTGAATACGACATTGAAAAAATTATAAAATGGTGTGGGTTGAAAGAAAATGACATATTTGTGGCACTAAGAGGGTTGAGGATGAAAACAACTTTCTCTTATATTGTCATGCATACACCTACATTAGATTTCAATTTAAATTTTTTTGTTACAATACTAACCTTTCTAACCTTTTAAATCATCAAAACTATGTTGATTAGGAATGATTCTCTTTTATTTTTTGTAATCTAGCCAAAATTTATATTAATAGAGTACAAAATAAAATAAAAATCAAGGAAAACTATGGCCTACCTCTAGGGAAACTAGGACCACAGTAAGTCAAAATATCTTTGTTTTTCTTTCAATATTGCAAGAAAGAGTTCTCTAAATATAGATCCTTAGTAACTATAGCATGGCCTATATAATTATAAATAAAATGTAAAATATAATTGACCGGAATTACAAAACCAAACTGGGAGGCCCAATTCCCATCTATAAAGATAACAAAAGATAATAGGTGTTTCTAACCCATGAGTGCACATACCTACTTTTGCTACTACTAAGTTTCCTCCTTTTCCTCAATATATTCATCACTTAGGATGTTGTTGGAAGGGGTACCTTCAAACTCTAGAGCATGTTCTACTACTTCAAATAGGTTGATATTGGCATCCTTTGGGTCTATCACAATGATATTAATGTCATAAATTTCTCTGTAGACTGCTTCAAATTTTTTATCCATTAAATCCAATTTGTGGAGAATTGTTTGTTGTTGTTGACCCATATCTTCCACAACCTATGCTATGAAATATTTATTCAAGTATAAAATTTATGTCATATTGAAAGTATGGGTGTCTCTGGAGAAAGAGAACCCCATGTCAAGAACCCAGTTCTGAGATTCCACCTCAACCTAATAATTTACCGTTTTCCTTCATTTTTTCCATATAATATTCTCTATATTGGAAACTCCTCCTTGATGAGATTGGTGAAGAAAACATGATAATTGGATGCAATATTCATGGAATCATCCTAGGCATGGGTAATTTGACAAGGGAACTATGGGTTCATGGTTTTCCTACCATCATTCCTGGTGCCCTTTTGGCCTCACATTTACTATATTTTGGATGAGGAACACCATTAATGCTTAGAATTTTTTCCAAAGGATAAGTAACAAAAATGAAGTTAGGTAGTCTATAGGGAAGGACTAAGAGAGGCCATTAACAATTTGGGGAAGTATTAAATCCAGGATCTCAACCATCCACTCAGAGAGAACCAAAGAAAAATTTTCCTCCCAAATTCATAGGGAGAGCCTTGCCTTCCCATGCCTAATAAAGAATGAAGCTAGAATGAAAAATAAACCAAAATGAAAGCTAAAAAAAAATAGGAGAATATAACCTAAAAGAAATACAAGAGAAAAAACAATGCATAACTTCCCTTGTTTCCCAAATATTTCTCCATATCATACTACGTGAGTAATCCATTTGAACCTTTATCTGTAATTCAAACATAATGTTGTGCATGGTGGGAGTAATGGTATAATCATGTAAACATCTTATAGTCAAACAAGAGGGATCTACAATGAAATCGTTTCTCCTGGCCATTTCCATATTCATAAACCACGACATGTATGAGCCCATGCAATTGTGATTCTGAGAAACCTATGAAAACTCTCCCATCAGTCCTCCCAAGAACCTCATTCAATAATAAGAATGTTTATCTTAAAGAATTTTTAGTATAGAAATAAAATTCTAAAACAATCCAAGTAATTCCTTACCTTTTTTTAAAGCTATGATAGATGATAGACCAATGTTGGTCTTAATGGACATTAATAACAATCATTGTCATCATCATAGACATTTGTGTTGATGTTTGTAGCGTCTAATAGGTACTTCTTCATAGTTCTAAGTGTCTAGATGTGTGGAAGTCATCCAAATCCTTCTACCTTGGTAATTTACTTTAATTAAAGGAATTATTAAAGTGAAGTGCTTTATTAATTATTTGAGTTCTATTTAATGAAATGTTAAATTAATTAGCATTAGTGAATTAAATATTATCCATTGATATCAAGTGAGGTGAGAAGTAATCTCAGACATCAATCACTTTGGAGATTAGGATTAGGCCATGACTCAATATTATAAAAGCATGGCAAGGGTGAAGGAGGAGACACGTGTAACACTTGATACACTTGATACACTAGATACTCTTTTGAAACAGAGAGGGTTGGATCATGAAGGAATGTGATTCAAGTAGATATTGGATATTAGGTGGAGAAGTACTTTCATCTAAATATTAGGTTAGTGAGAAGAGAGAACAAAGACAACCGCAAGTGAGTTTCAACATATTGGAGCTGCAATAGCAGGGTCACATCATATGGAGTTTGTCATACAATTCTTGTCTACATGTACGTGGGTTTCAGTGGAGAGAGGTGTGTATACAAAGGTTTGCTTGAGGAAAGGAATGTACATCTCAAGAAACATGAAAGTTTGGGATCATATAGTAGACAAGGAGTTGTTATGGTTGGCAGGTGCTCTCTAATTTTTTTTGTGTTTTCTCTGTGGGCCATTATCCCAGTAAGGGATCCCTTGTAATATTTGAAGTTATTGCAATGATAAGCTTAGTTGGCGGGCATAATATATTTGTGTATTGTGTATGATATTTTTGTTTCCAATATTGCTTCTGCTATATTTATTTCAGTTGATTATTCTAGCAAGTGTATTTTGTTTTGTGACCTTCCAATTTTATTTACAACCAGGAAATCACTAGATAGAAAGATACCTACGTGTCAGAGTAGGGATTTCAACATGGTATTAGATCCTATGCTTTTAGAGGTAGCCAAATATCAGATCCACAACAATTAATAGTAGATCTATCAGATATGAAAGGATATCTTAGTAGATCTATAAATATCAATTTGAAATCAAGGATTGGATTTTAGGGAAACAATAGTATTGAGGTAGAACTAGGGTTTACATAAATACAAAGATATATGTGGGTTGAAAAAGGAATAGTCACATACATACACAGGTTTATTAAGGAAATCCATGTACATACACGAGTTTTAGTAGTGACAATCGCAAACAAGCTTGTATAGGTCAATACAGGGGAAATTTGAGCAACAAGTTATTTTTTGGGTACTTTATTGGGTCTAAGGAATGGAATCAACAGTTATGAGAGTTGAAGACAAATCAGATGGAGCATACAACTTCCTATGTTGGAAATGAAGAGTTACTTTGGTGTTGAAGGAATATGACCTTCAAGAGTTAGTGGAGAAATTAGTTGTTCCACTGACAAATACACAAGATTTGGTTGTTCACCGAAAGGAGATTAAATATGAGAGGGTAATATTGGATTCAATAAAGGATCATATAATTCCTCATTTATCTGAGAATAATATGGACAAGGAGATTTTTTATGCTTTGGTAGGATTATTCCATAGCACTAATATGAATAGGAATATGGTCTTAAGAAATGAAATTAGATTTGTTTAGGTGTCTAGATCTAACAATTTTACTATCTATTTCACAAGGATCACTTGAGTACATGTTAAACTTGCAGACATAGGGGAGAAATTGGATGAAGTGGAGATTATGAATGTGGCATTGAACAATTTTCCCAAGACTTGGGAACCATTTTTCAAGGGAGTCTACGCTTGGGAAAAACTCCTAGATTGGTAGAGGCTTCAGTATAATTTCATCAAGGAAGAGACTCGGGAGGAGTATAAAAGTACCAAGAAAGGAAGTAATGATGAGAAATAGGCCCTTGTTAGTAAGGAGAGGAAGGGAAAAGGAAAGGGTTCCATCAAGAAGGGTAAAAATTGATGGAGGAACATCACAGCCAGGGAAGAAGAAGGACTTGAGTAAAATCAAGTGCTTCCCATGTCAAAAGAATGGACACTATGCATCTCAATGTTAGAATAAGAAGAAGGGAAGAGGGAGGAAATATTTACAAAATAACATCAATAGAGACGTAACTAGATGAGTTTTTAGCGAAGTTTGAGAAGGATTTATCACTAGTTTTTTTCTTTTATACCAGCACAACTACAGTGGTACATCTCGTCATATGAAAACATAATGGGATTTATTTAGTAGTATAATGGAGAGGTAATTGGGGGTACATTTGTAGCTTGGTGATGGTGCCAAGTATGCAAAGAAGGGAGAGGGAACAATTTTGTTCCAAATTGAGTCAGGAGGTTCATTTGATGAGAATATACTTTACATAATAGGGTTGAAGAAGAAATTTCTCTCAGTCTCAGCTATGGAGGATTGGGTTTTTTTCATTACTTTTTAGAGAGGGAAAGTACTCATATGTCTAGAGAAATATAGCTCGAACATAACTGTGGCCATTGGGTTTAGAGAGGGAAATTTGTACAGGTTGTAGGGAAAGACTATTCAGGATTTAGTACATGATAGTGAAAACATGTGTGAGTTGTGGCACATGAGGTTGGGACACATACATTACAGGTCATTGATGATTCTAAGGGGGATTGTTATAGGTCTTCTAAATTTCATTGTTCAGTAGCAGGGAGTGTGTAAAGGGTGTGTTAACACTCAGAAATTTATTTGGACTGTATCAAA
Source organism: Picea mariana (assembly GCA_032191745.1). Taxonomy (NCBI): domain Eukaryota; kingdom Viridiplantae; phylum Streptophyta; class Pinopsida; order Pinales; family Pinaceae; genus Picea; species Picea mariana. Next base: position 74,303 of record JASDQU010735829.1, on the reverse strand, counting down.
GAAAACCCCAAGGTAACTATTTCAACCAACTTTAGATTGTATTATGACCTATACAGCTAGAGAGGGATCTCTCATATGTCTAATGACTGGTAATAACTCAAATATTTCATCAATAAATGCACAGAGGTCATATTTTGCAATAGGACAGGTTTATTTTTTTTTGTTTTAAAAGGGTTGGTAGGACAAACAAGGAAAAGGTACCATTGGGAAATGGAGTCAAGGCCTGAATTTCAATGTTTTTAAATTCAACAACATGTTAGTTTCTTTCTACAGATCTGAGGCAAAATAGGTGCTATGCTCAGCAAATAAATGATATGAAATGAGATATATAAAGGAGAAGAAATCCCACTACACTACATGTTTACAAATATTAATTACTAAACAAAGCATCATATGAAGATGAATTCTGTAAAAGTAACCATTAACACATAACAAGCATCATCAGTGTGAAAGGAGCATCAAACATGGATGAATTCCTACCACTTACTCTCAGACAATGCTAGAATAAAACATAATCATGGAAATGCTATACAAGAAACACATACTGAACATAAACACTGCGATGAATCTCAAATCTCAGAAAGAGGAAAAAATTTCATTAACTTCAAAGGAATAAACAATTCTTGATCTTCACTACAATAGTCCTCTTTTCCCAAAATGAGTCCCCCCCATTTACATAAAAATGACCAACTTATATAGAAAAATAATGCCACACTTGGTTGTTAGGGTCGAACTACTACCTCCTAGAATCATGGATCTGGTTTCTTTGAAAGAGAACAATAACTTCAACGGATTTACTAAAAATAGAAAACCCGACTTTGCCAAATCATAATCGTAACCGAAATATTCCTTACAATCATTGATCATGATCAAAATTCGACCATATGATTGTGATGAGTCATCATGTGCACTAATAGTGATCCAAAAAGGATCCATAGAAGGATAAGAATAACTCAGAACTCACAGAGGTAGCTTAGAACGCTCAGAATGGCTTCAGTAGGTAGAGAAATAGAAAAAATTCAAAGTTCCCAAAGTGAAAATGGAATGATTGTGAAGAGTGTGTCACAATATTTCTAACGGTGAAAACTGCCCGTCAAACAGAGTTACGGTTTGAAATATATTCGCGGTCAAAGATGTGGTCAACCAGGACCAGTCGGCAGGCGACACATCATCGTTCGTACTAATGACGTCAATATCTGACTTGGTAGGGTGACATCATCATACAGATGTTGATGTCATCATGTCACATGGTAGCACCACAGGTTGCCACGTGTCTCCCACCAGCGGACTTTTCAGGGGTCCATATGGAACAATAGGAAACTTCCACATGACACCCCTAGGATATGCCACGTGGCACCACCCAGGGAGCGCCATGTGTCAGTAAGAAATTGACAGGGTGATCCATGCCAACATATGAGTAGGTGAATCAGCAGGCGCCATGTGGCCCAATCATGGGGTGACATGTGGCATCCCGAGAATGCCCAATGTTAGCCCGTGAATGATTTTTGTTTTAAAAAAAAGAGTTGGCAGGTCCATCAAATCTAGCGGACCACGCCAAATCTATACAGTCATTATCAGAGTTACTAGCGGACCACTAAACATAGTAGAGGTTCAAACCATGGATAAATATATATGTTAACCACTACCAAAAATAGAGTCCAGCGGGTTCGACCCTGGAACCTCCGGCTAGTACAAAACCTTTAAAACTTCGCTCTAACCAACACGGCAAGGGGTGTGCCTTGGTACATCCACCACCTTTAATATTTAAGAATGTGTATTCAGCCAAAGCCGAGGGGTAAAGGGCACGCGACCGTACTGTTCAATCCGACACAGATTTCAAGATAGATGTTGTCATAATTGCAGGTGCAGAGGGCACAAAAACCGAGGCAGGATTTCTCTTGGGACTGGGAGTGCCATAGTCGAATCAGAGCATGGAGACAATCATTATTGGGTAATTTGACGCCACAAATCCAATGGTGATGTTTGTTTTCTGATCTGAGCATTATTTTTGCAGCTTGATTTCAAAATGAGGTATATTCATGTATTTGCCAAAATTTTTTGTTGAGTTAATAAAAGAGCCTACCCATTTGAGAGAAGGACCCAGAGACGTAGTCCATCAGGGATGAAATCTGTTATCAAGTTTTTGTGTTCATATCTAATGCTTATGTATCTTCATTTCTAAGTTTTCCCTTCTTTAATGGTGCACATTAATTTATGCTCATTTAATACAATTCTTTATAAGTCACGATGAAAAGATCATGGATCATATTGGTATCAGAGCAGTCATCTTTGACTTGAATTGTTGAGTTTGAATGCTTACAAGTGCCAAGAATAAGCAGGGTGAAGGAACTCTAAATAATTTCAATCCAGAAGTTGGTCATGTATCCAGAAGGAAGAAAATGGCAGAAGAGGACAAGCATGATGAACAAGAGAAAAACTTTCACATGGTCATTTATTGCATGTCAGAAATGGTCGAGCAAATGTATGGAGATTACGAGAAGAGGATGAAGAAGAAAGGGAAGAAAAATGAATCACATGCAGATGATGATGCTTCGGTAAACCAAGGGGCTGGAGCAGATCCTCCTGAGACTCCATCTTCACCTTCGATTTCTAGTTCTTCTTCCTCTGAGCATTCTCATCATTCTAGCCATAAAGCCTATTTTAAGAAACCATTATTAAATATTGATGTAAAATTTGATTTACCTATGTTTAATGGAGATGCTAATCCTGAAAAGCTAGATAATTGGATCTGACAGGTTGAAGTGTATTTCCAAGTCCAGCATATTGATGAAGAGGAATTTAAAGTGAAAATGGCTTCTCTTCAGTTGGAAGGCACCACTCTCTTATGGTGGGAGAGAAAGCTTCAGGACAAAATTAAGTGTGGTAAGATTATTTCCTCATGGTCGGAGTTTAAATCAGCTATCAGGAAGCAATTTTATCCATTAGGGTATTTACATAAAGAAATGATGGAATGGAAAACCTTAAGGCAAAGTAAAGCACAAATTGTACAAAGTTTCACAAAAGAATTTAGGAAGAAAGCTCTTGCATTGAACATTCCTTTAGATTCTTATGAGAAATTAATGAAGTATATTGGCGCACTTCACAGTTATATTCTACATACTTTTCTCTTGTTTAACCCCACTAGTCTTGACAAAGTTTGTGTGCAAGCCACTCACCTAGAGAACAGGGGGGGAAATGTTCAAGAAGATCCCACAAAGAAACCTTCCAATTTACCACAAAAGACTTTTAAGAAGTTTAAAAGGAAGGATAAGAAGACCTCTACAGCAACGAGAGAAGGAGGAAAACCATCTTTCACTCATTGCAAGAAGAGCGGTCACGATGAAGAACACTGTTGGAAACTACATCCAGAAAAGAAACCGAAACAATTCAGTGGAAAGGGGAAGACAAAGACCGTTGCTACGGTACAAAAAGATGTTGGTTCCGATTCAGGAGATGAAGGAAAGATCACAACGGTTGGAGTACAAGGTAAAGATTCTCTTCATGCTAGTTCTAATTCCAATGATGAATCTCATGTTGATGAACGAAAGAGGAATGAGTTATTTCACATAAGAGTTGTATCTAAACATACTAATATAGATACATTATTTGATCCGGGTTCCCAAGTAAACTTAATATTTGAAGCACTTTTCAAGAAAATGGGTCTTGAAATGAAACCACATCTGAAACCTTGTCCTCTTGGTTGGGTATGCGACAAAGAAAAACTTAATGTCACCAGACAATGTAGGATAATATTTTCTATTTCTTCAAAATTGATTGATGAAATTGATTTGGATTTTGTACCACTTGATATATGTGGAATAGTGTTGGGAAGTCCTTATCTTTATGATATAAAATCATTCTTATTTCGACATGAGAAAAAATACCACCTTACTAAGGGGGGAGTGGAATATATTGTTAGAGCTCACAACATGAGGGTAAATACCACACTTGTTAGTGCAGGACAAATGAAAAGAATCATAAACACTAATAAGAGATATGTACTCATGGTCATTAGAGAGAAAGATGTCGGGACATCCGACGCTTTCCAAGGGTGTGATCCATCTCATAAAAAGGAATTAATTGATATTGTTTCTAAGTATGATGATATTTTTCAGGACCTGGATGGATTACCTCCTAAGAGGTAAATCCAACAAGAGATGCATCTTCAACATGATTCTCCTTTTCCTATTGTGGGCATGTACAAGATTTTAGTTGTGGAGATGACAGAGATCAAGAAGCAGGTACATGGATTATTGGATCAAGGGGTCATCAAGCCCAGTTCATCTTCTTGTGGTTCTCTGATCATGATGGTACTAAAGAAGGATGGCACATGGCGAATGTGTGTCGATTATCGGGCCTTAAATAAAATCACGGTGAAAAATCAATACCCTCTTCCTCGTATAGATGATTTACTTGATGAATTGAATAATGTTGTCTATTTCACTAAGTTGGATTTGCGTAATAGATATCATCAAATCAGAGTCGTGGAACAAGATGCATGGAAAACTTCCTTTAAAACCAAACAACGATTCTTTGAGTGGTTGGTTATGCCGTTGGGGCTTTGTAATGCTCCGACAAATTTCATGTGTGTGATGAATGATGTATTCAGGCCTTTCATAGATGACTTTGTGATTGTATATTTAGACAACATTCTTGTTTTTAGCAGGACATGGGATGATCATGTGAGGCATGTAAAGAAAGTATTGGATAATTTGCAAAGGGAGAAGTTGTACGTAAAATTTTCTAAATGTGAATTTGGCAAGACTGCACTTGTATACTTAGGTCATATTGTAAGAGGAGGACAATTGAAAATTGACCCTTTCAAAATTGTTGTAATTGTAAATTGTCCTGAGCCAAAAAGTGTAACCGAAGTTCGAATCTTCTTAGGTGCATTCCAGTATTAGAGGAGATTCATTCCCAATTTATCCTTCATAGCAGCTCCTATGCATGCCTTAACCAGTGTGAAGAACACTTTTCAGTGGGAAGGAAAGAAAAAAAAATATTTTGACACTTTGAAAGGGAAGATCAGTACCGCACCAGTATTATCACTGTTGAATATTTAACACCCTTTTGAGATCAAGACAGATGCCAGTGGATACACCATGGGTGCAGTACTAATGCAATATCGTAAGCCTTTCTGTTACCACTCTGAAACTTTTAACCAAGCTGTTGTTATCTATCGTACATATGATAAAGAATTGTATGCATTAGTCCAGAGTGTAAATAAATGGAAGAACTACTTGTTAGGGAAGGAAACCATTATACATAAATATCACCAAACCTTACAGTATCTTCAAGCACAGACAAAATTGCAACAATCTTGGCACTACAGGTGGATGGGTTTTCTACAACAGTTTCACTTGGTAATCATGTATAAGAAGGGTACAAGTAACAAGGTAGATGATATGATTTCTATACCTCCTATTGTTGTTTCTATTATTTTGAATAATGATTCTTTATATTATTATAGATATATAGAACAATATGCCATCGATGAAGATTTTAAAGAAGTATATACGAAGCTAACCCTTGGTGCACAGGTAGAGAACTATTGTCTACAGGGAAAGTTACTTTACCATCTTGGAAAGGTATGTATTCCTACAAGTGAACAAGTCCATGTAATATGAGAAGCTCATACTTCTCTTGTGTCTGGGAATTTTGGGGTAGGAAAAACTATAGCTCATTTACAAAGGTTTTTTTACTAGCCTCAAATGAAAGAAATTGTAACTAAATATGTAAAGGGGTGTGTGATGTGTTCTATTTGTAAGCCCACTAATAGAAAACTGGGGCTATATTCACCACTTCCTATTCCATCCCATCCATGGGAAAGTATATCCATGGATTTTGTAGGGGGCTTACCCATGACCAAAGAGGGTCATAACTATTTGTATGTTGTAGTGGATAGGTTCAACAACATGTGTATCTTGATGCCTTGTAAAAAGAAGATCATTGCTGAGAAGATTGCTAATCTCTTCTTTGATCATGTTTTGGCTCACTTTGGACTACCCACATATATCGTCTCAGATTAAGATACTCGATTCCTTGGAGACTTTTGGACTAGCTTGTGGAAGATGATGGACACCAAATTGAAGAGGAGCACTTCTTTCCATCCACAGATCGAGGGACGGACAAAGGTGGTAAATCGAACAATGGTACTATTGCTTCGAGGCTACTGCAACAAGCATCACAAGGTATGGGACGAACAGATACCCTATGTACAACATGTGTACAACCGATATTTACATTCATCCACTCAAAGTTCACCTTTTGAGACATGTTTTGGGTACCTACCAAATGTTCCTTTGGACTTGATGTACGAGAGAGATGTCAATGTAAATGAAGATCGAACAGAGGAAAAAGCCCGCAAGTTCATCCAAAGGATTCAACATATACACCAGGCAGTCAAGAACAATATAAAGCTCGGCATGACAAGAACAGGGTTGATCATCAATTCCAGGTTGGATACCGAGTATGGATTCACATCAGCAAGGAGAGGTTGAAGGGTGAATGAAATAAACTCAAGCCCATTCGTTATGGACCCTTCACTATATTAGAGAAAAGTGGTACCAATGCTTTTCGTCTGGATATTCCACCTTATATGCAGATTTACTCAGTTGTGAATGTTGAGAACTTGAAACTTTTTTAGCCTCCCATGATCATGGATCAAGATGAAGAAGTTTCATTTCCATCAGTTGATGAGTTTTCACTTGAGTACTTGGATGAGCTACAGGAAGATATCATCCTGGATAGGAGGACGAGGACTTCATGCATGGGTGATGTTGATTGTCTTTGAGTAGGCTTAAAGGGCACCCATCCAAGAAAAGAAAAGTGGATCAAGAAGGACAAAGTGAGGGAACTCTTCCCTCACTTACCAGTTGATTGATGAAATATTTTGGTAGTCCAAAAAGTTCTCAGTGGGAAGGCATGATCCAAAAAGGATCCAGAGAAGGGTAAGAATAACTCAAAACTCACAGAGGCAGCTCAGAATGCTCAGAATGGCTTCAACACATAGAGAAAGGGAAAAAATTCAAAGTTCCCAAAACTCAGTGAAAATGGTATGATCGCGAAGAGCGCATCACAATATTTCTAATGGTGCAAACGGATCATCAAACAGAGTTACGGTTTGAAAGATAATCACAGTTAAAGATGCAGTGAACTAGGACCAGTCAGCAGGGGACACATCATCATCCTTACCACTGACATCAACAGCTGACATGGAAGAGTGATGTCATCATATAGATGTTGACATCAACATGCCACATGGCTACACCACAATCTGCCATGTGTCACCCACCAGTGGAATTTTCAGGGGTCCATATGGACCAATAGGAAACTGCCACGTGGAACCCCCTGGAGACGCCACATGGCACCACCCAGGGAGCACCACATGTCAGTATAGAAGTGACAGGGCAAGCCATGTCATCATATGAGAAGGTGAATCAGAAGGCGCCATGTGGCCTAATCATGGGGTGACACCTGGCATCCTGAGAATGCCCAATGTTAGCCCGTGAATGATTTTTGTTTAAAAAAAAAAAATTGGCAGGTCTGCCAAATCTAGCGGACCACGCCAAATCTATAGAGTCATTAGCAAAGTTACTAGAAGACCGCTAAACATAGCGGAGGTTCAAACCATGGATAAATATATATGTTAACCACTACCAAAAATGAAGTCCGGTGGGTTCGACCCCAGAACCTCCGGCTAGTACAAAGCCTTTAAAACTCCGCTCTAACCAACATGCCAAGGGGTGTGCCTTGGTACATCTGCCACCTTTAATATTTAAGAATACATATTCAGCCAGAGCTAAGGGGGAAGGGGCGCATGACTGTACTGTTCAATCCGACATAGATTTCGAGATAGATGATATCATAATTGTAGGTACAGAGGGCACAAAAACTAAGACAAGATTTCTCTTGGGCTTGGGAGTGCTAGAGTCGGATCGGAGCATGGAGATAGTCATTTTTGGGTAATTCGACACCACAAATCCAATGGTGATTTTTTTTTAAATTTGAGAATTATTTTTGTAGCTTGATTTCAGAATGAGGTATATTCATGTATTTTCCAAATTCTTTTGTTGAGTTAATGAAAGAGCCTACCCATTTGAGAGAAGGACCCAAAGATGTATTACACCAGGGACGAACTCCGTTATCAATTTTTTGGGTGTTAAAATTTGATGCTTATGTCTCTTCATTTCTATGTTTTCCCTTCTTTAATGGTGCACATTAATTTATGCTCATTTAATACAATTCCTTATAAGTCACGATGAAAATATCCTAGATCATCTGGACACTTTGTCACCCTTGCACAACAAGTTTTCTACACAACAGTAACCTACAGCAAAAGCACAGCAGATTGCGCAACAAACTGAGAAAATAAGGGTTAAACATGACATCATATCTCCCGAATAAAAAACTATTTTTCAAAACGGAGAGAGGTTTTTGTTAATAAATCTATTCCTGAGAAAACCCTCTCTCAGGTTTCTAAAACTTCTCTCCAGTATCTTGGGATCCATGCCCAAAGATGATGACAAACAAAAATATGAAAAAATGGGTTGTAAATATTCATTCGAATCTACCAAAATATGACACGTTTTGCAAATCTGAGAGGGGTTTTTATTACTTGGTTTGTTCTCGACAAAAAACTCTCGGGGATTTTCAAAATTCTTCTCCATTTGGTGAGAAAGTGATCTTGAAGTTGACCACTAAACCAGTCATTTACGCAACATGCCCTGTAGCCTATGTGCAGTAAAACCCTTTGCATGGAAAAATCCTCTGTGAGAAAAAATCCTCTACGTGAAAAAATCCTCTGTGTGACAAAATCCTATGCGCAACAAAATCCCCTATGTGGAAAAACCCTCTGCGCGGCAAAATCCTCTGTGCGAAAAAATCCTTTGCGTGACAAAATCCTCTGCGTGAAAAAATCCTATGCGCAGAAAAACCCTCTACATGGAAAAATCCTTTGCACGAAAAAATCCTATGCGAGACAATATCCCCTGCGCGAAAAATCCCTCTACGTAGAAAAATCCTCAACGCGACAAAATCCCCTTCATGACAAAATCCCATGCATGACAAAATCCTCTGCGCGGCAAAACCCTCTGCGCGGAAAAATCCTCTGGGCAGTGAAATCCTCTACGTAGCGCGAGCAAATGAAAAATAACAAAAGCCTTTGTGCAATGAACATGCACAATGAGTATGCTTTTGAAGTTTTCAACGATATCAATGACATGGAGTGTCATGATTGTTCCTTCTCTAACCTCATGAAATTTGATGATGAACCATAATACCTTTTGACATGATATTCACCCTAACCTATGACTCATCTAGGAATGCCCTTATTTTCCCAAGATCATGTCATGACTTTGAAAACTTTGGACAAACCTCTAACTCTAGCTATGAAAATCATGGTACTAACAATTGGCTCCAATGGAGATGCTAATATCCCAGTGAGGTAGAAAATACCTTGTACCTATCCATTGGGATACTCCCAAACTCAACTTTCCAATTGTAAATTGTAACTTTCTCTCTTGCTGACCTGGAACCAATCACCCCGAAATCCAAACCTGAATTGTTCCACCACAAATTTATTCTGCAACTGAACCAAACCCAAACTGAAAAATACAAACTGAAAATTGTTGAAAGAAATGCTTGCCATGCTGATCTTATTAACACCTACCTACCCTAACTACTTGAAAAAACTACCAATCAAGTAATTTCATATTTCCAATAAAGCCAATCAAGCATCTTCTCACATAAATTAACTGCTTGATTGTTCTTGAATAGAATTGAACCCGAAACTTGTGATGACAAGGGTATCATATAATACTTTTGTTTCACATAGTGGAGACATGGCTGTGAATTTAAATTGAAGAATCCTTCCATATATTAATCTATAGGGTCATAAAAATCATGGATGTTTCATTGATTCCCAAAGCAGTCTACAATCTGATTATCATGCATGGACTGTTCATGTGTATCTTCTACTTGCACATACTGCTTCAGGTGTGGATTGTAAAACTCATTTCCAGACAAAAACATTTCTCAATCTTGACATCTAAAGGAAGTTGAAAAGGATCTTCAAAAGACAAGTTTTGACAGTGAAATTCTTGGGGCTGAATTTGACCCTCTAAGGGCTCAAGATCATTCTCAAGTTTTTCAACAAACTCTTCTAAGAAACTGACCTTATATTTAGAAGAAAATTTACATGAATTCAAATACATGGGTAAAAAATTTGATAAAGCCTCTTTTATTTGATCATCATCAAACATGTCAAAATATTCTTTAAAACCCTCAACAAAAACATGATTTGCTACTAACTCTGGTTTTTCCATCCATGTTTCCAAGAAGACAATCCAAAAATATGTTATAGATCTAATAGACCTAATAGACAAACCTTCAACCCAAAATTTACACTTTCCTTGGAATGAATCATAAAACAGTCTAAGGAAAACATCTTCATGTTTGACTCTAAGAAGCTCGGTGAATTCACAAAAAATTGATATATGCTTCAAAGTCAAACTCAGATCATCTCCACTAAATTTCAGACCATTTCTTAAAAAATATTCATCCTTGGGTAAAGGATTCGGGAAACCCTGAATCTGTGAAAAGTCAAAACATGCATACCTTGAAAAAATTGTAGCAGCATCTGACTTCTTCATCAAAGCCAGTAGAGTCACTAGTACCTTCTTCAAGATTTAAAAGCTTCAGACAGTGGAATCGCCATTGATACTCTGACATCTAGATACAACTGAAAATGGAGTTTCCAGGTGGATGATTTACAACCTCTTCGTGTATGACTGTTTTCCACCATCAACAATCATATCTGAACTTTGTCGTTTATCACAGGGAAAATGCATCTTTCGTTCCCTAGCAATGACGCCAAAATGTTAACACTCGGAAATTTCTTTGGGTTGTATCAAAGAAATGTTGGATTACTGAGAGGGGGGTGAATCAGTAATAACGTAATTATAATCATTTTCTTCAAATGTTATATCAATGTAGAATTATTATCCAATAATGAGCAGTAATAAATAATCAATCACACACATACACAGTACACCAGTGTTTTACATGGAAACCCAAATCGGTAGAAAACCACAGAATGATTTTTCTTATATGTCTTGAAGAATTACATTCATTGGAAGCACCAACTTCCTTTGTTTTCCAGCTGCAATTGGAAGGAGGGTCCAACCCCCTAGTTTCTCAGGCTACAACCTGAGGGAAGCTCCAACTCCCCAAATCTCTGGCTACAACCAGAATGAGGCTACAACCCCCAATGTTCTCCAGCTACAACCGGAAGGTGGCTACAACCACTTGTCCTTGCCCCATCCTACCACCCTGAAGTAGAGGTAGAATGATGGAACCACTGTCACACTATCACTGTGAGATATACCGATGTAAACCTGTACCAATAAATCTGAACCATGCATCAACCTGTACCATAAACAAGTGCATCAACCATGCACCAACCTGTAATCAACCTGTACCATAAACAAGTGCATCAACCATGCACCAACCTGTAATCAACTTGTACCATAAACAAGTGCATCCAACCATGTACCAAGTATGTTCCAATCATGTGTCAACTACTCATCAACTATGAATCATCAATATGTACCAACATCATCAACTATACACTTCATGTATGCGTCAACTCATCAACTACTTGTCTCAACTATGTACTCAAAATGTGCCACAACCAAAATCCCTCATCAATTTCATCATCCAAATCTGAGTTGTATCTCTTTAATAGACTTGGTGTATATGATCACATTCCTGCAAACCTTCCTTAACTTTAAAAACAAGAGACTAGCATTTTCATCAAACTTTTCTTTAGTCTCACATGCCTCGTTTTGGATTAGTTAACAACCCTAACTTGAAGTAATCATGACTTTGAACCTGTAATGTATAAAGATATGAAACTGATAAAAAATGTTCTTCAATGTGTTTTATGCAATTCCTCCAAGTGGCACTACTTGGAACCTTTCACAAAAGGAGTTATAGCAAAAATGGCATACCTTGCTGAATTCTGGCTTATTCTAGAGAGCGACCTTGTAGAGCGTGCCCCGCACAAAATATTTGATGAAATTATTTGAAACTATTAAAAAACATACTAAATACTATACCCTAACCAACACATTTTGTCTCACTGAATTTGGATCTTTTATGAAGAAGTTATGACGGTTTTATCTGAAACACCTGATTTTGACTAGTTTCAGGACTGGTCACAAACCCTATTTTCCACAGAGTGTAGATCCAAAAATACAACGACCCAAAAGCTGAATTTTTAACCACATATACTTGGATATGTTTTCTCACTTGAATAACAATTTTATGATATGAATCATTATATAAAAAAAATTATAGCGAAAATGGTGAGATGACCTGAAAATAACATACCTTAGAAAGCACCATCAAAAGAATTTATCCTTCCTTGCATTTCGGCCTTCTTTTCTTCACTTTACTCAGAATTTCGGCTTAGATATCATTTGTATACCTCAGA
>JASDQU010735829.1:47526-61707 GCA_032191745.1 Picea mariana | reverse complement strand
TGACGTTCCACATACCACCGGAAATGACATGAAAAGAACTATCCATATAGGATATTTTCCCTGAAAAAATCACTTTTCTTCATCTCATTATTCCACAATTAAGCATGGGTTCTCTTACTCCATAAAGCATCTTCCCGTGAGGGATTTCACCATAAGGGGACCACTTTGGAGTTCATCCATATTTACTTCTTATCAACCATGAAAAAACAATAATGAGTCATATTTGCATCAAACACTATTGGTTCCATTACCCAAACCTTTGTGCTACGGGTCTTTCTTCAAGGGTTGACATCAATGACAACCAACCTTAATCAATAAGAAAACCCTAAGGTAACTATTTCAACCAACTTGAGATTGTATTCTAACCTATACAACCAGAGAGTGCTCTCTCATATGTCTAATGACTGGTAATAACTCAAAGATTTCATCGATAAATGCACAGAGGTTCAGAAATAAGTCCATGCCATACAAATTAAGATCATGGAAGTGACCCAGTGAATCGATCTAGTGCATGATGCATCTTGCAAACTTTCTTAGGAAATTAAAGGACAAGGTGAAGAACTGGAACAAGTGGTCACCCCAATGGAACAGCGCTTGGAAGAACCTGTGAAGGAGAAGATTATTCAATAGTTCGTCAAGCAGAAGGCTCTGGCAAATAAACATGTCGAGGAAGCTTGAGACAAGCTCGAGGAATTTGAGGCAGAGTTACCCAGATCAAAGTGACTTGGGACAAGTCATAGGTGAGTGTTGGGGGCATGTTGACCCTTGACCAAGTTTTGGAGAACCTTGGTCACGTTTGACCAGTTTTGGGACTTCGATAGGTGGAGTGCAAGGCGAAGCGGATGTCGTGGGATATTGACCCATTTTTAGGGCATTTTTGGGTTTAGGGTTTATGTAACGAGTATGGGATGTCGGCCCATGGGTTTACCCATGCCTTGGACCCTTTTGTAATGTATGAATAGAAATCTAGACGATGTAAGAAACATCCTAGGTCTAAGAGAGACGTGGTGCTAAGTGTTATATTTTGCTGAGTGCAAGTGATGTAAGTAGTTGGATCTATGTGATTGAGTTAGCTTTGTGCATACTTTGTGCATGAGAACTTGCAGAGCTAAGTGTGAGTGACTGTAAAGAGGCTTTGTGTTGTAACCTAGCTCGGGGAAGGAGGGTTTGGCGAGGTGCACATAGATCTCGTGTCCTATGTGGAGTGGGTTCTTATGTCTCTGTGCTTGTAGAATATTGAAATAAGACAATAAAGAAGAAAAGAGTTGGTGGGCGTAGCCCCACACTAGGGTGAACCATGTATATCATGTGTTGTGGTTGCTTTGTGCATTATAGTTGTTATGTTATTGATGTGATTTATGCTTAGTACAGTGATATATATTAGATTCATATGATATAGTAGCTTAGTGATTAGTAATGTGAAAGAATGTTAGATATGATCTATTTCTATATGCTAAGTGATTGGATGTATTAGATCTTGTTGAATAATGCGTTGCTCTGTAACTAGGGTTTCGACCTGCGATGTGAATAAAAGTTAAATACTGATGAATGTTAACTGCTAAAGTGCTTTGTTAAGTGTTGTAATCACATATATGTGTCCCAGCTAGGTTGTAGACACTTGAGTCCTACAACCACCCCTGCCTCTACCCTTTATGAGACTTCATCTACTTCCCAGGTGTTGCCGAAAGGGCCGGTAGTTAGGGTTTTGTTGGTGCATTGTTGAAGCGTTGAACCCTAGGTCTGCCCCTGTGCCAACAAATGGTTCTTTCGTTGGGACCTGAAACTATGATTGTTGGGAACTTGTTGACCCTTGGTTATGGAAGGTTGCAAATATTAAGGAAAGAAGCACGAAGTGTGAACTTCATGGAAAACAAGTTGACTGAGATTGGGTCGAAGTGGTCAAAAGAGCAGAAAAGACGGAGTGAAGTAAGAGAAAGAAAGTTGGTTGATGGGGATATCGAGGAAGACATTTCAATAAGGAAGATGGATCGTGGACGACTCAACAAGCAGAAAAAGACACCAATGGATTCTTTGGAGCACCTCACAAGAAAGAAGGAAAGACAAGCTGGCAAAGCCATGAAAATGCGGGTCAAGTTGACCTAGGGTTTTGGTATTTAGGGTTTTGACACCTAGGTTTCGCCCTAAGGTTGTCCAAGATTCATTGTATTGTATAAATAAAGGTCAAGAGGACCTGGGATGTGTTAGATATTATGTATGATGAGTGATTGTTGTTATTGTTGAGAGAGAAGTATTGTGTGGCGAGAGAAGTCTGTGTTGTAAGATATTCATTTGGGTGCGAAGATCAACCCTGCAGCTGGGTGCACAGGGAGGGGAGAGAGGAGAAGAGAGAGAAAGAGAGAGATATACAAGCTAAGAGAGAAGATAGAACTGTATGATTTCATCTAATATATTGTAAAGCGCAGTTCTGTGGACGTAGCCCTAGGGAGAGGGTGAACCACGTATATCATGTTGCTGTGTGTGATTGATGATACGTTCTTCTGATCTTTGATATACTTTTAATGCAATATTGTGTTAGATCTGAGATATAGTTTGCACAGTATGCTTAAGAAAGATAAATAATAATTAGATTTGTGTGAGAGTGTTTCCCTGGATCCACTTTGCATTTCCTCTGGTTGTATACACCTGTGTCCTGCAACCCCCTATAGCTACTTCAGGTGAGACTGCATCTGATTTGTAGGTGTTTCCGAAAGGGCCAGTAGTTAGGGCTTGTTGGTGCGTTGTTAGAACTGAACCCTGGGTCTGCCCCTATGCCAACAAATGGTTCTATTGTCGGGACTGGGATCTTCTTGAGGGAATGTCAAGGGGGTTTCCATCGAAAACAGAGATTCGTACGTGGATAGAAGAACAAGAGAAGGACTTTGTTGAATCTCAAAATAAGAACACTAATATTAGTACAGAAGACTCATTGGGAAGGTATATCTTTACTAATATACATGAGATTTTCTTTGGAGCAATTCATAAGGAGCTATACGAGTGGCTAGCTAGATTAGCATATACTTAGTTTGATATCAGACTCAAACCGCTTGTGGTTTGGATGTTGGCGTTGATCAAGAAGGTCAAGAGAGTTGATAACATTGTTTCAATAGAATTAGATCATTGATTTGATAGTACCATTGGAGGGTATATCACTGAGTTTGTTATTGATAGAGTAGAATCATATAGCCAAGTAGAGAGATATTTCTTTAAGAGACCTAGAGGAAAATTTTTACACTTCTTGAAGTTGAAGATCAAGATGCTATTACATGATAATAACATATTGAATATACAGTAGTGGGTCATATTGAAAAATCTAATGTTCAAGAATTCAGATAGCGACAACGACACAGAGGTCGGACACACGTGCAGTGGGAGAACCTTTAGAGAATTTCCTCTGGTGAACTTGTTCGAGCATAATCACGAACCACCAGCACAGGAAGAAGGGTTCTACAGTGGAGAAGAAGAAGAGCTACTGAACTAGGAACATTCAGATTCCTCTAGGGCATAAGAAGGGAAGACTAAAGAACCTCGTCGAGAAGAGTCAGAAACTTCAGGGACTGCATAGACTGTTGAACTAAGTACTATTATGCCCCCTATTGTTTTAACAGCATTAAGTAACCAGAGTAACCTAAGTTATTAGAACACTCAGAGAACTGGTACAAGTGGTTCAGTGCATACTCAGTCAGGAACCCTAGGAAGATCTATGGCAGATGAGATGAGGTTAGCCACCTTTAGGGGAGATGGATCTGAAGATCCTGATCAACATTGGTTCTTGTGCGAAGCTATATGGAGTATTAAGAATGTCACTGATGAAGTTGTTAAGAGATCTCAGCTTATTATTATCCTAAGAGACCGCACATTGAGCTAGTACATGAAGTTTGTCGAAGGATTTGTCCAGCTGAAACCATTGAACGAGATCAAGACTGCGTTGATTGCATAATTCAAGAAACCCAAGTCGGAGTCACAGTGCATCACAGAGTTGAAAGAAATCAACCAGAAAGTAGTTGAACCTATTTGGGAGTTTTATTAGAGGTTTAAGACCTTGACATGCCATTTGAGTTTTCAGATTCCAGATGAACAAAATAAAGAATGGTTCATTGTTTCCCTCTTACCACATATCAGAGTCCCTCTGATGCAACAAAAGATCGCTTCACAAGATGAGGTGTTGGAGATCGATATGAAACTAGAATCAACCCCTATGGGAGAGTCCATCTCAGGTATGAGTCAAACTCTGAGTCAACTAACTAGCTTATCATTGCAAGTCGAAGATATGAAGAAGGATAAGGGAAAAGATAAAAGAGAATATATTTGGTGTATCAGATGCAAATCAGAAGGTCATAATAAGGAGCATTGTCCTCTATTTCATGATTACTTGGCTTCAGGATCCCCGAGCCCTTTGAATCAAGTTACCCTACCTTGGTGTGAGGTATGTAGAAATAGACATCGCCATGGAGAATGCTATTACATGCAAAAATATGTCCAGACACCTACCAACCTTTTATGCACATTCTGTAAATCTGTGGGTCATGATGAGAAAGATTGTAGGGCTTATGACCTCTTGCATGAAAGATCAAGAGACACATATAGAATTCAAGGTGAAGTACATCAAGAAGGAAATAATATTCATTTTAACTCCCCAAGAAGAGGAAAATTTAACCCTTGTGGTGTATTCAGAGGAAGAGGACGAGGAGGAGGCATGGGCTGAGGTCGAGGTTAGATCATTTTTTATAACTGCACACAGCCTGGTCACTTGGCAAGGGACTTTCAAAACCCTTGCACCACTTGCATTTACTGCAACTCATTCAAACATGTCATAGAATATTTTCCTGTGTTGTTAGCCAAACTTTAGGAAAGATGAGGAGGGAACCAACAAGTACAACTAATCTCAGCAGAACCTCACGGAGTGGATCCTAGATTCGTCATTATCACTAGAGGAGGCGTTGTTATAGGAGAAGACAAGGTAACTCCAGGGAAGGATACATAAGAATCAGGAGTTAGAAGAACTACAGAGAAGACACAGGAGTTCAATCCAAAGAAAGAGAAGAAGACATTTGAAGAGGCAAGAAAAGAGTTTGGAAGAGATCATGCTTCTTCATCAAAGGCATAACCAGAAGTGAGACAATTTGGAATGCCTTTGGCCTTTGATCAGTCTGCTTCGCCTGGAGAAGGAAAAGAGGTAAGAAGACTTATGGAATTCTTATGTACTTTCATTAATTTGATTAAGGATGAAAAATCCATACAAGAACTACAAAATTTGATCAGATAGTATGAGATAGGAAGGGTAGATCCTCTACTAAATAAAGGAGTACATCAACTATCCAAAAAGAGAAGGAAAAATAAGGAACTACACCTTAACAACCAAATTGGAGATTATGATATAGATTATGTGGTCCTCGACTTAGGGTCCAAGGTCAATGTTATGACGAAGCAAACTTGGGCACTGATGGGAAAACCTAAGTTGATCTATTCTCCTATAAAAATTAGGATGGCTAATCAGTAGGCAGTAACCCCCTTTGGTAGGATGGAACATGTCCCTGTGGACATCCACGGGGTAAGAACGTTTATGGACTTTGAGGTGATTGATATAGTTGATGATAGTTGTCCTTATCCTGCATTGTTAGGAATTGATTGGGCCTTCAATAATTCCATTGTTGTTGACTTAAAGAAAAAAGAATGACGTTTGAAGGTGATAGCCTTAGGGTCATTGCACCTCTGGATCCTGATGAAGTTTGAAGATACACAGAACCTATCAGAGAAGAAGACCGCACATATGAGCTAGAGAATATATATAAATTGACAGCAAGGCAAAAGGATTACATTAACCCTACAACAGATGGGAATTTAAGCTGGCGAAGTGACAACGCATGTTCATCAGATTCAGAAGAAGCATTGGAGAACTGGCAGAACAAAATGTATGAAGTTTCTGCGTGGAGATGTGCCAGATTGACCAGGGAAGTTCGTTGGATTGGCACAGAAGTAAGAAACTTGCCCACATTTGATGGTTTAAATCATTTAGAAAATTTCTTACTAGAATTTGAAGAAGTTGTACCATTTCAACAGAGATTGTTGGCACTGGATGAGGCTTTGAAAGCTACTCCAGCAAGATGGTGGGGCACACATAAAAAGAACATCACGGACTGGATGCAATGTGGCACTTTGATGACAGCCTGTTTTTCAGAAAACATCAAAGGATGCGAAGTTTGATAGACAGGTCAAATCTGTCCGAAGGACCATGTGCGAGGTTGTGAGGAAGCCTGGAGCAGCATTCCTCAAGAACACTGGGTGCATAAATTCATCAACACATTGGACACAACGCCTATCAATTGGTATCTTCAAGCAGAATTGTGTCTCACCACTTCAGATTGGTACGGGATGACTCAGAACTTTGTAGCTACATTTTTATTTGAAATTCAGTATCCCATGGTGGATCGAGCTTTACAGGTTGTCAGATAGAAAGTATTTAAGGAGGCACCTAGCCTCCCTATGGAGCAAGAATAGGATGAATGGAATGCACCTCTTCAAAAACTGCAAGGATGTTACAATATCAATGCCAATGAAGACAATGATCCTAGGAATGTGAACATTGCATAAACAGAAGGATAGAGAGACGTAGAAGGATCATTAGTCGAGCTACCTTTCATTGGCCAACCAATCAAAATCAAGAAAGTTAATATTGGAACAGAGCAAGCACCTAAGCTTGCTAATGTTGGAGATTACTGGGATGATGCCACCATTGATAAGATCACATAATTACTGCATGAATATCAGGACTTGTTCCCAACCAAGTTCATTGGTATGAAGGGAATAAAAGGACCCATGGGAGAGATGAATATCCCCTTGAAACCAGATGCAAGGCCAGTTAAGCAGAGACCCTACATATTGAATCCCAAATATAAGGAAAAAGTTAAGATTGAACTAGACAAAATGTTGGAAGAAGGAATCATAGAAACTATGGAGGAGTCAGAATGGATTAGTCTTATGGTGGTACAAGATAAGAAGACATGAGATATTAGGATCTGTCTAGATCTTAGAAATATGAATGATGCCGGTTTGCATGACCCATTCACTACACCATTTACAAACGAAGTGTTAGATAATGTAGGAGGACAGGAGGTATATTCCTTTACAGATGGATTTTTAGGTTATCACCAAATTAGGATTGCCAAGGAAGATCACTACAAGACCCCATTTGCAACAGAATGGGGTTCCTACCAGTACACGGTGATGCATTTCGGATTGAAGAATGCACCGACCATATTTTCCGGGGTGGTGGTCAAAGCATTCAAGGAATTTTTACACAAATATTTGGAAGCATATTTTGATGATTGGACTGTTTTTAGCTTATTACAAAATCATATTAAATGTTTAAGACTAATGTTGGATAAGTGCAGGCATTTCCAGATTGCCCTGAATCTGAAGAAGTGAATCTTCTTTTCCCCCTTTGGAGTTTTGTTGGGCCATATTGTGTGTAAGATGGGGTTGCTAGTAGATATGTCCAAGATTGCCATTATTGTTGATCTACCCCCTCCTATCTCAATTAGACAGTTGTGCACTGCGCTAGGACATACTGGATACTACAGGAAGTTCATTAAGGGATATGCACAGATTAGAGCACCCATGGATAATCTTATGAAGAAATATTTTCAGTTTCAATGGACAAAAGAATGTCAGCAGAGCTTCAACACACTAAAACAGAAAATGGTTATTGCGCCTATTCTGGTTTTCCCAGATTGGAGCAAGGAGTTTCATGTGCATGTCGATTCATCTTCTATTGCATTAGGAGCAGTGTTAGCACAACCAGAAGCAGGAGATATTGACCACCCGTTAGCCTTTTCTAGCAAGAAGATTTCAATAGCTGAGATAAGATACACCACCACTGAGAGAGAAGGTTTAGCCATGGTGTACTCGATGCAGAAGTTTCGTCACTACTTGCTGGGAGGCCACTTTAAGATTTTCATTGATCACTCTGCGTTGAAATACCTAGTCAACAAGCCAGTGTTGGGGGGGAGAATATGCATATGGCTATTGTTATTCCAAGAATATGATTTTGAGATTGTGGTCAAGCCAGGGAGAATGAACAAGGGACCTGACCACTTGTCTAGGTTGGAGCATGGAGAGGAACCTACTCGTTTGGAGGATACACTGCCTGATGCACAACTACTGGCCATTAGGAAGATTTATGATCACTTCTCTGAGATAGTCCAATTCCTTTCAATAGGAATGGCACCTCATGAATACATAGTCATTCAGAAGAAACAATTGGTAGTGTGCGCTGCAGATTTTTCACTTATAGCTCGACATCTATACAATATGGGACCTGATGAGATCCTGAGGAGATGCATTATGGAGGAAGAAAGAACATTGATTTTAGCAGAAGCACATGAAGGCATGGAAGGAGGACACTACACAGGGAAAGCAATAGCGCAGAAGGTTCTTGGAGCTGGCCTATAGTGGCCTACTTTACATAAAGATGCCAAGGACTACTATAAAGCCTGCGATGTATGCCAAAGATTTAGGAAGCCTTCCCGAAGAGATGAGATGCCTTTAGCACCACAACTTACTTTGCAGGCATTTTAGAAATGGGCAATTGATTTTGTGGGACCTATAAACCCACCAGGGAAGTGCACAGGAGATAGATACATCATTATTGTGACAAAGTATTTGACAAGATGGGCAGAAGAAAGAGTATTTAAGGACTGTAGTGCAACTATAGCTGAGTGATTTATATTTGAGGATATCATAACCAGGTTTGGATGCCCACAGACCCCGATGAGTGATAAAGGTACACATTTTATTGATAATACTATTGAAGCCTTGACTCAGAAATTTGAAGTTCATCACCAAAAGAGAACCCCTTACCACCTGCAGGCGAATGGTACAGTTGAAGCCTTCAACAAAATCTTGGAGACAGCGCTGTGAACAGGGATGACTGGGATTTGAGAGTACCAGTAGTGCTATGGGCCTATAGAACTACTTGCAAGAAGCTGACAATGCAGACTCGCTTTAAGTTGGTGTATGGCCTAGAAGCAATTGTCCCTATGGAATATTTGGTTCCTAGTCTCAGAATTGCAGCATTCACAGATATGGATGACACTGGCATTGTTCGAGAGAGGCTTGCGCAGTTGGTAGAACTAGAAGAAGATTGATTTATTGTAGGATTCCATCAGCAGGTATAGAAGGAATGAGAAAAGGCCTATCATGATAGGCACATCAAGAAGAAATCCTTCAAGCAAGGAGATCTGGTATTGGTATACGAAATCAAGATTATGAAGCATCCAGGGAAGTTTAGGACACATTGGCTTGGGCCATATGAGGTTTCTTACGTTACAGAAGGAGGATTCACACAGTTGAAAACTTTGAATGGAGAATGGAAGGAAGGTTTGGTGAATGGGAGTCGGTTGAAATTGTACTATGACAACCAGCTGCCTTGCAGCTCTCAGTAGAAGCATGAGAAAATGGTTCTAGGTACCAGGTGCAGTTGAAAATGGGTACCAGACACAGAAAAGACAGTCTACACAAGGGAATAAGGGTGGGAAAGAGAATAAATCACAGACAGCCCCGCGCAGTCTGAAGTCGAAGTAAAGCAGAAGGTTCATACCTAAAGTGCCTCGGGATGAGTCACATGTGAGTGTTGGGGGCATGTTGGCCCTTGGTTATGGAAGGTTTTGAAGATTAAGGAAAGAAGCACGAAGTGCAAACTGCGCGGAAAACAAGTTGACTGAGATTGGGTCAAAGTGGCCAAAAGAGAAGAAAAAATGGAGCAAAGTAAGAGAAAGAAATTTGTTGGATGAGGAGATCGAGCAAGACAGATCAATAAGGAAGATGGATCGTGGATGAATCAGCAAGCAGAAAAAGGCACCTATGGATTCTTTGGATCACCTCGCAAGAAAGAAGGAAAGATAGGCTGGCGAAGCCCTAAAAACATGGGTCAAGTTGACCTAGGGTTTTAGACACCTAGGGTTTTGGTATTTATGGTTTTGACACCTAGGTTTCATCCTAAGGTTTTCTAAGAGTCATTGTATTGTATAAATAAAGTTCAAGAGGACCTGGGATGGGTTAGAGATTATGTATGATGAGTGATTGTTGTTATTGCTGAGAGGGAAGTATTGTGTGGCGAGAGAAGTCTGTGTTGTAAGATATTTATCTAGGTGCAAAGATCAACCCTGCAGTTGGGTGTGCAGGGAGGGGAGAGAGGAGAAGAGAGAGAAAGAGAGAGATCTGCAAGCTAAGATTGCAAATAGAACTGTATGCTTTCATCTAATATATTATAAACCGTAGTTCTGTGGAAGTAGCCCTAGGGAGAGGGTGAACCACGTATATCCTATTGTTGTGTGTGATTAATTTTGTGTTCTTATGATCTCTGATATATTGTTAATGCAATATTGTGTTAGATTTGAGATATAGTTCGTGTAGTAGGCTTAATAAAGATAAATAATAACTAGATATGTGTGAGAGTGTTTCCCTGGATCCACTTTGCAATTCTTCTGGTTGTAGACACATATGTCCTACAACTCCCTATAGCTACTTCAGGTGAGACTGCATCTTCTTTGTAGGTGTTTCCGAAAGGGATAGTAGTTAGGGCTTGTTGGTGCACTATTAGAATTGAACTCTGGGTCTGCCCCTGTGCCAACAGAACTGAATAAAAGAAAGCTTTGTGCGTAGATCTTTTGCTTTAGTGCGCAGTATTCTACTTGAATGTGAAGCTCTATGCTAATAAAGGAATTATATGTGAAGAAAAGAGGTAATATCTTAAATCTTTGTGCTCTGAGAAAGGTAAGATAAGTGAAAAATTTTGTTTCGAAAGAATGAATCTAGGTATGTCTAATAGATTTTGTCCTAGTCTGGAAACTAGGGCACAACTAGAAGAAAGAAGATTGGATATGAGTAGATCTGATAAGAATAGTGAAATATATGTTATTCCTATGCATAGAAAGAACATTTGGACTAACAAATGGATGCAGAACCCTAGAAAAAAAAATTTGCAGGTTGGTTACTGTGATCCCAATGCACAGTACAACAAAGGTTGGGGGTCATTTAAAACAAAGAGACGATTAACTCTTTGCTATAGTTGCAGAAGACCGGGACATATTACTAAGGAATGCCCTGGTAAAGGTCTTAGTTGTCTTTGTTGTAAAGCTATGGACCATGAATTTTTGGATTGCCCTAGAATGATTGCTAACGTTGAAAAGATGAATATGAGACAATAAAACCATGAGATAGGCCAAGAAACTAAGGATATGATAGAACCCCAGAAAGAATCAGAGACTGTATTATTACAAATGAAAGAAAACCTGAATGATCATAGAGATATAAACTTATCAAAGATCTTAAACGAGAAAGAATGCATAGAAACAAGAATAGGAGAATTCGACATAGACTATGTTTTGGATGAGGAAACCCAAGTGAATATCATGACAGAAAGAACTTGGGAAATCTTGCTATGGTTCCTTCATTGGGAGGAATAGGATTATTTAGAGGAAAGCCGATAACCCTATGTGGAAGACTTTCCTAGATATCTATGATTGCTCATGGAACTTCGACAGAAGAATAATTTGAGATCGTTAAGTTTGTTGAGAAGAACGCCCCATTTTATATTTTGCTAGGAAAAACCTGGATTGAGAAAGATCAGATACAAAGGTAAAAAGAAGAGGAGGATCTATAACAGAAAAAGAAAGAACTAATATCCTGAGGACTCCAACAAAAAAGAATGATTTCACTTGGACTCCAACAACTGATCAATCCTTCCAATCATTGAAATAAGCCACAACTCTTGTTTTCTGGAATGTGATGCCTCTGGGAAAGGAATTGGAGAAATACTCATGCAAGAGGGAAGGCCTTTGGCCTTCACTAGAAAACAACTCTCATAGAGACATCTCGACCAATCAATATATGAAAAGGAAATGTTTTCTATTCTGCATGTTGTGGATCTCTGGTGTCCTTATCTATTGGGGAAATGCTTCCAAATAAAAACATACCATCAGAGCCTCAATCATTTCCTAGAACAAAGGATTTAATCTCAGGAGCAGAAAAAATGGGTGACCAATCTATTTGGATTTGATTATGAGATCATTTATAAGAAGGGAAAAAAAATGTATTGGTTGATGCTCTATCTCGAAAGTATGAAGAAGAAGGATTCCTTTTTTCCCTCTCCTTCATTGTACCATATTTTCTCCAAATTGTTCGTCGGGAATGGCTGCAAGATCCCAAAACTTCTCGACTAATCCAACAATTCCAAGACAATTCTCTAGTTTCTCTAGCATACTCTTGGCGCAATGAAGATGAACACACCCAGAGTGGGGCGTCAAAATTTTGTTCTTCTTAAGAAAATCAGAACCCCCATTCAGGGTTTCTATTCCTTTATGCTCTTCCAAAGCTCTCCAACCATGGTCTCCATGTTCTGAACCGAGCTTAGACTAACATATATCCTCTCCCTTAAGTTCTTTAGGTTATTCCACCCATCTATACTCGCATATGACCATGGGCTATGCCCAGAAACCAAGACAATAGGCACCAAGACAACCACCACATGAATCCCATGGAGTAACAAATCTCCGAAGTTCACCATCCAACGCCGAGTGTCCTCAGAGATTTTGATGACCCTGATTCACTTCTGGACTTTGGCGTTTAGGAGTTTCGAATGCTCCAAAGTCGTTTCTCCCCGAAGTACTCCATACTCGGAGTTACATATTGAACACCACATGTCCCACATGATCGATTGTTATGATCTACTTTGGGACTTCAGCATTCGGGAGTTTCAAACACTCCAAACCATTTTTCCTCCGAAGAACTCCATACCTGGAGTTACAGATTGAGCACCACATGTCCCTCGCGATTGATGACTCTGATCTACTTCGAGACTTTGGCGTTCAGGAGTTTTGAACAGTCCAAATCCTTTTTCCTCCAAAGTACTTCATACCTGGAGTTACAGATCAAGCACCACATGTTTTCTCCGATCAATGATCGATATCCTTCCATTGCACCACTTCAAGTGACTTGCAGTCAACACTCCTCCGCATTCTTTCTTTCGGAGTACCATTCTTCTAAAGTAAGGGATCTCATGCCATGTGTCCTATTCCAATGGAAGGTTCTAATGAACTTCGAAGCTCTAGCCTTGATCCGGATTTAGGAGCGAAACGAACTGATTAACAGACTGAATACAATAAACACAGAGATAGGAAGAATAACACAAATATCTAGTGAACAATATCTTCTATTAAATAATGAAATAGACTGAAACTGTAAGACTGCAGAACTGAAACTTGCTCGAATAGTGGTACCTATCTCTGAGAAGAGATGTGGCTGCTACATGCATCTGTCTGAGTAGAATGGATTACAATGAGGCTCCATAGGCCCTTTTCATATTACTCGTGAATGCAAACACCCTAGAAATCCAAAAACCTAACCCTAGAAGGTGAAACACAAAAAGTCACGTGGGACCTATGGGTGAGTTAGTGTAATTTGGTACATTAACTTCCTAGGGTTGTAACTTTTTCATACGACCTCCATTTTAGGCACGTGATAGCCCGTTGGAAAGGTCTTTCAGAGAACTACACATTCCATCGCTAGACTCTAACTATGTCTATAGTCTAACTTTGGTGAGTCAAAAAAACAATGTTTAGGGCCCCAAAACATCCCTGGAAGTACAACAATATGTGTTGACATGAAAACATACAAAATAAGCCAGTTGGGGTAGGCGAGAGGCCACCCGCATCCACCTGGAGAATGTGTGAGGCTTCAAACAACCCCAGAAGTGTAGAACTCACAATTATAAAGCAGTACAGAGAGACGTGTTGAATCAAAACCAGACACGAGGAGCCAGTTGGAATAGGTGGGTGGCCACCAATATCCAACTAGATCAATACTCCCCCCTTAGGAAGCAATGGTCTCCATTGCGTTGAGTTCTCCCATAAGGTGAGTAAACTTCTATTGGATTTGGCCTCGGGTGAGCCCCTTTCCTTGGTGTAGGAGTTTCCCTACCTTGACAACCCGATAAAGCTCTTGCAGGCGATGGATGTTGGGCTCCGGATTTATAACATTTTCTTGCTGGTTCTTGAAGACATTGTTTACTCTCCTGAAGACTTTTGTTTAGCAAATGGCATTCTTTCTGTGCTATTCATGTTCTGTTACACATATATGTTCCATTGCATACAGAAACCATGAAGTGCTTCCAAAACCACAAATGAG
>JASDQU010735829.1:31752-46897 GCA_032191745.1 Picea mariana | reverse complement strand
TGCTCGAGAAAAGAAAAGATGTAGAGAGCCATGCGTGGGGGGATCTGAAATGTGATAGAGCTGTTATGCTTGGGAGATGATAGAGACAGAGCATAGGGTAGAAGAATAGAGGAATGAGAGTCTCCCAGCAGTTGTATTGTCCTTTTCATCTTCAATAAAAATAGTGAGAGTTTCAATGATACGATTCCTGTTATTTCCATTTTGCTTTTGCTGTAGGTTATTCATTTTTAGTATGCATTGAGTTAGAGAACGGCCTGTGGACAGGGAAGGCAGGGCCCCCTTCGTTGGAAACAGAGTTGATACATTGTATTTACAGTAGATTTCATATTTGATTTCATCTTTTAGCAGTTTGCTCAGTGGTTTGATAGAAGTAGTATTTTATTTCATTGCAACCGAGAGTTTAGACATTACCTTTTTCAGCCATCAATTTCATTCTTAGTTCAGATTGTTTAACATTCAAGAGCTAGTTTGATATCTCATGAGATAAAGAAGTTTCTTTTGATTGCCATAGAAAGTTTCATAGGATGGTTGCTGAGTTGTGTGGAGTGATAAGTAGCAAGAACTTAATTGTTTTCAGTTTATCTTTTACATGCATATACAGAACAGTACTGGTTAGTACCGAGTAGTACCGGTTAGTACAGAGTAGTACCAAGTAGTGCGGAGCAGAGTAGAGTAGAGTACAGTAGCTCTTCCCAGCGAGTTTCTTTTAGCAGTTCAGAGAGTAGCTTGGCATCCTTTAAACCCCCTCTTCAACCATGCATTTCATGTGCTGGTTCCTCTAAGTTTACCTTCCCGATTTGACAATTAAATGTTGATTTATATGGTATATATGCAGCTCGACAATGGAGTGTCTTTGAAGTTAGATTTTCTTGATTCAAGGAGTCGACTTCTGAATTGGTGTGACATGAACTACAGGCAGTGCCATGAATTCATTGATTTCACCTAATCCGATCATAATTGAGTACAGTTGTGTTGTCATGCTGATCGCACTAATTTTATTTTTCTAAGTCACGCTGATGTGCACCATTCACGTGAAACTTATTTTGGAAGGTCACGTTGAAGTGTGTTGATAGTGCAAATTTTCTTTTGGAAAGTCGTGCAGATTTACTGAAACCTACTTTCTATAGTTTCTTGCTTTGTTGAGTGAGGTCTATCAATATTGTGAGTATGAATTTTGGTGTATTGAATTGATGACTTCTCCAATGATCACCTGTATTTCTTGGTGAGCGATTTATAAGTGATAACAATAGTTTTCTTAGTCCTTCCTTAAGGGTTTTACATAAATAATAAATCCATATTCTAGAGATTTCCTAAATATATGTATTTTGGATGCATCACAAGTTATCAACTTTGCCATAATAAACTCAAAATGATGATACATTGATTGAGTTTGACCCTATCAAGATGCTTGTAATGTCCCCCACCTCTTGATGATGAGGGTTGGAGAGACTCAGTAGTCTAGCTTTCCCCACTAAACTATAGTCGTAGGCATATTGGGGACAAAGTCAACCAAAAAACATAATATTCTAAAGTTAAGTTGACTTTGTGGAAAAAGGGTAACTCAACGAAGGAAAAGAAAAGATGAGTTAGGTTAAGAGTTAACCCTAGAGGTAAACTAAATCAATGGAGGAATAGATTGGATCTATAAAGGAAAGGGCATGGCACACTCCTTATTCATTCTAGATTATTATCCTAATTGCATTGGAGCTCTTGAGAACAATCAATTTTGAGGGTTTTGAGTCTAAAACCCTAGAGATCAACTCGGTGGTGAAAGATCCCACCTTTCTTGATCCAAGCTTGGTCCCAGAGGTGAGATAATAATCCCACACCATTCTACAATGTTGCAGGTTCATTCTATAGGAAGATTCCAGGCTAGGGCGCAACCTAGGGGGGTTTCCAGCTAGGGGGGCACACCACCTAGGAGATATTGGTTCGATCTAGAGAAAGGAGGAGGTATTTTGGGAAAGAAGCACATGGGTTCTCTTCGTAGGGTCTCGGGCATCATTATTGGTTTATTCCGGAGGAGTTTGTCCTTGCATTTTATTTCTAAGATCTTGGCATGAATTGGAGAGAAGGAGGGTGCATTGCAGAAAGTGGTTTTCAGTGTTTGGTAGCTCATATCTTCATAGATTGGCTTGAGACTTCACCATCTTGGCAGCATTGGCTCGATGTATGTTCTGGTAGAGTTTGGTGGTATTTGGAGGCTCCTAGATGGGATAACGTACCCTCCTTGACTTTATCAAACGAGCGGGGTTGCAATCCAGTTTAGGGATTGCCTATATGGAGGAGCATAACTTCACAGATCATATTGAGACCTGGTCTGGAGGTTTCTATCAACCCGATCTACATTCTGGGAGAGTTTGGAGGGATTTGGAGGTTAGGAAAGGGAGGGTCGAAACTTGAGGATTTGGCAGCATCCAGAGCAGGGCGCAACTTAGCTAGTTGGAGAGGGTTTGCAGTGTATTAACAGGGTTCGTCTATCTTCAGTCGAAGCTTGATTGTTGGTGGCCTTTGGAGGCTTGAATCTCTTCTCCTACATCCTTTGGGAGGCACTTATCATTGTATTTTTCTTCTTATTGTATCGACTGGCAGCCCATTTTTATATTATTGGGGCTTTCTTCCAGATCTACAGATATCTTGTATACGGGATCTCCTTACTATCTAACTAAAGGTTAGATATGACATTATTGGTTCTCTACTGGTGTTCTTATATCTCTTGTCTTGTTTATGATTGTATGCTTCATATCTAATGGTCAATAAACATTAAATAATCCAAATACAGATCTTTATGGATACACCTGCAAACACATGAACAAACATAGCAAACAATAAACAGTTAGTGTTCCAAGCAAAAAATTTGTCTTAGAAACATTACAATGGTATCAGAGTGTTGATCCTCCCAACTAGTGGGGATTAGCGCATGCAAAAGTTCAGTGGAATTTACATGGGAAGATGCAGGAAGTAGATAGGTGAGACAGAGGTCGAAATGGAAGGATCGGGTGAAGACAGTGAGCCACAGATTCTAGCAGGGTTCGCTAAGGAGTTCCAACACTCCATAAACATGATACAAAGCACCCTTGTGCATCATCTATAGGAGAACCAGGAAACAATACGTAGGGGACAGGTGGAAATGGCATAGACTCTGAGAAAGGTAAACGAAAGCCAGGAGAGGTTGTCACAACTCCTAATGTAGATGACTCATGCAGGGAAGGGTCCAGAAGTTTATGCCAATAGAGAGGCTAGTGGATGTCATGGAGGGGCTAGGTCTCAATAGGAGCACAACCCCCATTATCACATTGAGGGACAAAGCTATGGAGGAGGTGCACCCCAGAGACAAATACACAGTAGGACCACCCCTAGGTTCTATCTACCTACATTCTTGGATACTCAACCACAACACAACTATGAGGATGATATTGCGGACAATTTTGAGTAGTATGCTAGGGAGTATTATGTCTTAAGTGTAGGGTTTCAAACTCAAGTCACCCTAGATTAGTATTGCGGGATCAAATTTTGGGGCAAACCAAAACAATATCAAAGGCCCAATTATGAACTGGAGCGTAGAGCAGGAAAAATAGAAATCCATTATTTTGATGGATCTGCTAAGATGACGGCACAAGCATGGGTGTAGAAGTTGTATACCTACCTACAACTTAACCCCATGAGGAAGACAAATGCCATAAAAATTTCCACCATGTACTTATATGGCAAGGCTCATGATTGGTGGTACCATGGGTTGACCACATTGGGTCACAATCAGATTACATCCTACACAGAGTTCACACAGAGGCTCATTGACAGAGTTGACCAAGGGGATCCAGAGATACCTTTTAGGGAGATCACATAGCTCAGAAAGACAGGATCACTAGAGGCTTACATAGAAGAGTTCCATAGGCTAGCAATGATGGTACAGGATGTGTCTCAAGAGAGACTTATCATGCTCTTCATAGAAGGGTTGATGGAGACCTTGAGGGGTTGGGTCAAGGCCTTTAATCCCATCAACTTGCATGATTCCATTTGGAATACCAGATACTTAGGTTTGGAAGCTAAGACAAGATCCACCCCTATACCTCCCAATCAAGGGGGTATAGATCAAAGACCTCCTATGAACCAAGGAGGGAGAGACCCAAGGGGGTTTGACTGAGGAAGGGGTGGAATGGATTAGCCCACTAGGAGGGAATTGAGGAGGAAGCAGTTGTGTTTTACCTGCAAGGAACCATGGAACCCAACACACAAGTGCATGGGTAAGGGAAAATCC
The DNA here is from genome assembly GCA_032191745.1 of Picea mariana. Lineage (NCBI taxonomy): Eukaryota > Viridiplantae > Streptophyta > Pinopsida > Pinales > Pinaceae > Picea > Picea mariana. Next base: position 42,639 of record JASDQU010735829.1, on the reverse strand, counting down.
CACTACATTGAGGTGATCTCTAGTGATGAGGAGGATGAAGATTTCAGCCACCTATAGAACATGGAGGCCGAAAACCCAGGATAGGCGGAAGAGGAAGATGCTAGTCACAACCTTACAACATATGAGAAGGTGACAATTGCATCCATCAGCGGGGTACCTAAATTCAACACCTTCAGGATGAGAGGAGTGCTACAGGGGTAGAAGGTATCAGTTCTCATTGATGGAGGTTCCTCACACAACTTCATTGAATAAGCCTTACTGCAAAGAAGGCACATACCGACAATTGAGTTTGAGGGATTTTGTGTGGAGGTAGTAGGTGGACGCACAATGCCTTGTGATAGATACATCCCAGGAATGAAACTTACTTTGGGCAGACATGATTTGGCATGAGATTTCTATGTCATGGACCTTCCAGACACCAACATCATTCTGGGAGTACAGTGGCTTAGTACACTAGGGCCAATCACCACAAATTACAAAACCATGGAAATGTCTTTCACGGAAGCAATAGGGAAAAAGGTGGTTCTCAGAGGTATGACAGACAACACACCAAGGGTGGTGACAGAAAAGCGCATGGAGGCCATCTTCCGGAGGGAAGAAATCGTTTATGCAACATAATGAAAAATATTAGTCGGGGTAGAAAAAAAGGGGGAAACACGCTACGCACCGGATATCAAGAAAATCATGGATAGGCACATCAAGGTCTTTGAGCCTATACCACTAGGGGCACCACCAGATAGAGGGTTTGAGCACATCATAGAGTTGGAGGAGGGTGTGAAACCTGTCATCAACACTCCCTATAGGCACCCCAAGAAATACAAGGACAAAATTGAAAAGGCAATTAAGGAGTTGTTGGATATGGGTCACATCAGGCCAAGTTCTAGCCCCTTTGCATCTTCAGTAGTGTTGGTGAAGAAGAAAGATGGAACAATACGCATGTGCATTGACTACAGGGCTCTAAACAAGAAGAACATAAAAAATATATATCCCATCCCACGGATTGATGAGCTATTGGATGAACTCCATGGGGCAGTATATTTCATTAAGATTGACTTGTGCTCTGGCTATCACCAGATAAAGATGAGGGAGCAATATATTTCCAAGACTGCTTTTCGGTGTCACTATGGACACTGTGAGTTTTTAGTCATGCATTTTGGGCTGACTAATGCACCAACCACCTTCTAATCATGCATGAATCATTTGTTCAACAAGCAGCTAAGGAAGTTCGTATTATTCTTCTTTGATGATTTACTGATCTATATCAAGACTTAGGAGGAGCACCTTCATCATGTGGAACGGATTTTGGCTATCATGGAGGAGAAATCATTATATGCTAAGGAGTCCAAATGTGAATTTGGGATGACATAGGTCCTTTAATTAGGATACATTATTGGAGTGAAGGGGGTACAGATACACCAAGAAAATATGCAAGCTATCATCGATTGGCCCACACCTAAGACACTCACCGAGTTGAAGGGGTTTTTGGGCATCTGCTGCTATTACAAGAGGTTTGTCAAAGGTTTTTCTCAACTTTGCGCACCTTTGACCGATTTGACCAAGAAAGAGGCATTCAAATGGAACCCAGAGGCACAGGCCACCTTTGAAAAAATGGAGAAAGTGATGAGTACATGCCCGGTATTGGCCCTACCATATTTCACACAACCCTTCAAAGTGGAGTGTGATGCCTCAAGGGAAGGAATTTGAGTAGTACTTATGTAGAACAGGCACCTGATTGTCTATGAAAGCTGAAAGTTAAGAGGTCCTGAGCTCCTCTACACCATCTATGACAAAGAAATGCTAGCCATCATGCATGCATTGGCTAAGTTCAGGAAGTATTTAGTTCGGGAAAAGTTCGTTGTGAGGACAAATCACAAGAGCCTCAAGTACTTCCTAGATCAGAAGGACTTGAATGAAAGGCAACAAAAGTGGGTGAGAAAAATCCAGGCATATGACTTCGATATAGAATTTGTCAAAGGGAAGAATAACATGGTAGCAGATGCTTTATCCAGAAGACCATCAATTTATGCCATGACCGATATTTCAGTGGATTGGAAGGCCCAGCTCTTGGTGGAATATTCAAAGAACAAATTTGCTTATGAAGTGATCGATGGGCAGGTGTTAGATGACAATTTCCGAATTATCGATGATATCATTTACTACAAGGGTCGAATTTTATTGGTTCATGAATCAGCCTTCAAGGCCAAGGTATTACAAGCATGCCATGATTCACCAGTGGCAGGGCACCAAGGGTTCGTCAAGACATACAAATAGGTATGGGAGAGGTTTGCTTGGAAGGGTTTAAAGGAAGATGCGATGAGCCACATCAAGGATTGCAACACTTGCTAGGCCAACAAAGATGAACACACTCACCTAACAGGACTACTACAACCACTTCCCATTCCGGAGCACAAGTGGGAGAGCATATCCATGGTTTTCATCACAAGGTTGCCCAAGGTTTAGGGCAAGGACTACATTTTCATAGTGATGGATAGGTTGACGAAGTTTGCACATTTTTTCCCATTGCCACAGATTTCAATGCAGCACAGGTTGCAAACCTATTCTTCGTGGAGATTTTCAGATTGCATGGGCTACCTAAAACCATAGTGAGTGACAGGGATAGCAGGTTCATGAGCACTTTATGGCAGGAGCTCTTCATGATAGTAGGTACGACCCTGATACCTAGTGTCAGTTATCACCCGCAGATGGATGGCCAGAAAGAGATAGTCAAAAAATGGGTTGAAGGCTACCTCAGGAATTATGTGGTAGGACAGCAGAAAGCATGGGTCAAATGGCTTCACTTGGGGGAATACTGTTACAACACCACTCATCATATGTCCATTGGTATGCCACCATTTAGGGCCTTATACAGCTATGACCCTCTCTCATTTGTAGAGATTGCCTTCGGTGACAGTAAAGCTCCCATGGTTCAGGACTGGATTCAACAGAGTCAGGACATCCTCAAAGACTTGAAGGATCACCTATAGAAGGCACATAATCAACAGAAGATACAGGCAGACAAGCACAGAGTTGAGTGCACCTTTGAGGTCGGTGACTTGGTTTATTTGAGGCTCCAACCGTACAAACGAGCATCCATTAATAGAAGTGTCATAGAGAAGCTCCAACCTCATTTCCTTGGACCATACCGAGTCAACAAGAGGGTAGGAGTCGTGGCATATGAGTTGGATCTACCACAGGGCAGAAAAATACATAATGTGTTTCATGTTTCGTGTTTGAAGAGGTCCATCATCAAGCATATCACTCCTATTGAGGAACTGCCACCTATGGGTGAAGAAGGACAGTTGGTATTGATACTAGAGGAGATACTTGAAGTCAGGGAGAGAAGGCTGAGGAAAAGAAGCATCAGAGAATATTTGGTTAAGTGGAAGAATCTACCTATAGAGGATGCCACGTGGGAAGGGGAGCAGTTGATCCAAGAGATGGATTCAAAATTGCTTATGGGCAAGCAATTTCTAGTAGGGGAGACTGTAATGTCCCCCGCCTCTTGATGAAGAGGGTTGGAGAGACTCAGTAGTCTAGCTTTCCCCACTAGACTATAGTCTCAAGCATATTGGGGACAAAGTCAACCAGAAAACATAATATTCTAAAGTTAAATTGACTTTGTGGGAAACAGGTAACTCAACGAGGGAAAAGAAAAGATGAGTTAGGTTAAGAGTTAACCCTAGGGGTAAACTAACTCAATGGAGGAATAGATTAGAGCTATAAAGGAAAGGGCAGGGCAGGGCACACTCCTTATTCATTCTGAATTATTATCTTATTTGCATTGGACCTCTTGAGCACAATCAGTGTTGAGGGTTTTGAGTCTAAAACCCTAGAGATCAACTCGGTGGTGAAAGATCCCACCTTTCTTGATCCAAGATTGGTCCCGGAGGTGAGATAATCCTCCCACACCATTCTATAGTGTTGCAGGTTTTTTCTACAAGGAGATTCCAGGCTAGGGCGCAACCTAAGGGGGTTTCCAGCTAGGGGGGCGCACCACCTAGGAGATATTGGTTCGATCTAGAGAAAGGAGGAGGTATTTGGGAAAAGCAGCACATGGGTTCTCTTCATAGGGTCCCAGGCATCATTCTTGGTCTATTCCGGAGGAGTTTATCCTTGCAGTTTATTTTTGGGAGCTTGGCACGAATTGGAGAGAAGGAGGGTGCATTGCAGAAAGTGGTTTTCAGTGTTTGGTGGCTCAGATCTTCATAGATTGGCTTGAGACTTCACCATCTTGGTAGCATTGGCCTTATCTATGTTCTAGTAGAGTTTGGTGGTATTTGGAGGCTCCAAGAGGGGAGAACGTACCCTCCTTGACTTTATCAAACTAGGGGGGGCGCAATCCAATTTAGGGATTGCCTAGTTGGAGGAGAAAAACTTCACATATCAACTTGAGACTTGGTCCGGAGGTTTCTATCAGCCCGATCTACATTATGGGAGAGTTTGGAGGGATTTGGTGGTCAGGAAAGGGAGGGCCAAAACTTGAGGGTTTGGCAGCATCCAAAACAGGGAGCAACTCAGCCAGTTGGAGAGGGTTTGCAGTGTATTGACATGGTTCTTCTATCTTCAGTCAGAGCTTGCTTGCTGGTGGCCTTTGGAGGCTTGGATCTCTTCTCCTACAACCTTTGGGAGGCACTTATCTTTGTATTGTTCTTCTTATTGTATCGGCTGGTAGCCCATTTTGATATTATTGGGGCTTTTTTCTAGATCTGTAGATCTCTTGTATACGAGATCTCCTTACTATCTAAATAAAGGTCAGATCTGACATTGTTGATCCTTTACTGGTGTTCTTATATCTCTTATTTTGTTTATGATTGTATGCTTCATATCTATTGGTCAATCAACATTAAATAATCTAAATACACATCTTTATGGATACACGTGCAAACACATGAACAAACATAACAAACAGTTAATATTCCGAGCAAAAAAATTCGCTGAGGAACATTACAATGCTAAAATGGGCCAATATAAGCATGGTTAACACTTCTTTCGAAGAGATACAAAATGTTATTCTAAGTGACTATGAAAATATGATAATTTTTCAAAATTTTGCGGCATTCCAATAACTAAATAAACCATGTGAAAAGGCATTTTGAGATTAGGATCACTACTTGGTACATGTAACATAAACTCCATCAGCGACAATAAGATTCACTAGTGTTCCTATTTTCAGTGATTTCTTTGTATTTTTTCATCTAATTTTTATTTCAAAATTAAAAGTGTCATATAAAATACCAGGTCGCATACAAAAAAAAATCAGTTTAAGCATTAAATGTGTGATATAATGTAAATGGCGATATTTTGTAAAATGGCGACAAATTATGTCAGTGGAATATAGATGGCGATATTTTATAAAATAAAATATCGACTTAAACTTTGGAAAAACGCAGCGAGATATAACTATCGCTGCAGGTTGCCGGCGGAGACAAAATAATATTAAATTGTTTACTAGTTTTGATTGATCTACGTACATCACTGAGTAGATTATGGAACAACTAAAACGTTTCTAGTTTTGATAGGATTTTGGTAAACATAACATTTTATAATTTGATCACTATTATTTAAACTGCAATTCTGAAAATTTAGATAGTTTAGAAAGTATGAATCATGCTAAATTTGTAATTTTCAAATGGAATAAGATAAATTTTAGTTTATGGTAATTTATGAAATTTGATAAAAATAAATAAAATTAATTGATTTGTTTTAACATTTTGTTTTTTTTTATTCAAAAAGATTGGAGAGAAATTTCTCCTAGAAGTTTTCCAAGTATTTTTGTTTTTTTATGTGTTAGCAAATTATAAACGATGGTAATGTTACAAACATTGTGAAACATATCACATGTACATAAGTAGAGCATTCTAAGAAAAAATGTTTTACATTCTCCATTGTCTTATGCTACAAAGATTACATATTCTTTCTTCTCATGGTATCTTATGTCTTGTTCAACTTACATTGAGAGTTCATTTTTATTTTAACAATGCTATTTTTTTAATTTAACCTAGCTATAAATAAAAGGATAGTTTTGATCCTTTAACTTGGGGTTAATGAACTCTTTATAATACATTAACTTTCTTGTATTCTTTATTTCTTCGTTGCATCATAATTTCTCTTTAAATTTAGTTATGATAATGCTTTTGAATGCGGTTCTTAGACAGATCGACATGGCCCAAACTAGAATTAGAGCTCAAGATAAGGGATGCAATGGAGAGACAGTGTCTAAATCAACCATGATTTCATCATAAGTAGGATTTTAGAAAGGTGTGGCTCAAAGCTTAGGCCTAGGCATAAATGAGTTATGTCACCAGAATCCCATGACCCTAAGTGAACAAACCATCCTGAAAGAAATATAAATATTATTAGGGACCACCTGGCCCATCATGGAGTTTCTTAGAGAGATTTATATAAAAACAAGCTCCATTTTCCCATTTCCCTACATGGTTTGTATTGATATTTTGTAAAGTGACCTCTCAACTTATCCTTTAATGGCTAGTTAAGTGTTAAGTGATTTTGATGGAATTAAAAATGCTAGGACGTCTAGTATTCTTCATGTTAATTATCTTATGTTTGTACATTAAGTATGTAATCATACCCTTGCTCTTAATAGGTGGAAGCCCAAGCTCTAAGAAGAGGATTGGATAGGTGTATTGCTTTTACTTTGAAGATTATAAATTATAAAATCTTCCTATATTTGCTTGATTTTCCTCTAGGTTCCTCTAAAAATGTTGCAACCCTAAACTTCACAGCTATATAAGATAACTAGAATCACAAGTTTATCAAAGAGGACATCCTTTTTTCCCAAAACCAAAAATTTGTTCCCAATTCATAGTTTTTCTGAAGTTCAAAATAGGTTTTCCATCTTCCATTAGTCATTTTCTCAACACTATAGTGCCACTTGAGCTTGTGATTGAGGTCAACTCCAAGATACTAATATGAATTAACTTCCTCTAAGTTGTTATTGTTGGATGCAAAATTAGGGTAAGTGATTTCTTTGATTTGAAGATCATAACCTTTTCCTTATTAGTTTTCATAGACATACTAGAGCTAAAACAAAAATCTTTGAGAATTCTTAGCTACTTGTCAAGATCAAAGGGGCTCCTCACAAAAATTACAATATCATCAATGAAGAAGGATGATAACTATTCCAACCAAAGTAGTGCGAGTGTAGCCAACTTCTTCCAAACATACTTCTAGCTTGTTAATATATATGCCAAAATGGGTGGGGGACAAAGAACAATATTGCTTAACCCCTATATTGCAATTGTTTTCTTCTGACTAACCCTCATTATTCCTGAACTTAGCAATTACTTTCTTGTATAACCTTATTGCATCAACTCTCAACTCAAATGGGACCTTTAGATCTTATAATCTCTTCCATGGGTTATTTTTCTAGGCATTGTATAAAAAACATTCTAAAAGTCAACGAAGCAACAAATAAGATTGATTTTGTTATTTCAACATTTCTCTATAATAACTCTAGGAGTGATTAAGTGGTCCACAATTGAATGACAACTTCTAAAACCAGTATGTCCTTTAACTCTTTTTCCATGACTTTCTCACCACAAGTAATCTTCTTTTCTAAAATAATTCCATTACAACTTGGATAAAACATTCACTTATCATAATAGCTTGACAATTTGTTTTTATCATGACTTTTAAAATAGGAAAAACAAGTCTTTTAGTTTTCATTGGTACATCATTGAGGGATAGAAACATAACCTTTAATTTTTAGAATTTCCACCTAATAATCTTCAATGTCCTTAGCTTTCCCTTTACTAGACACTTAAGTCCAAACTCCTTCCAACTAACATATAGCATTTATTCATATATTAATAAAAATGAGTTGCATATGCCCAAAGGGGTTGGATCCATTAGTGAGGAGCAAGGAGTTTTTCACCAGTGGACAGGGTTCAATTATCATGAGGGGTTTTCTTGGAGCCATAGAGTCACCTTTAAATAGTGGTCGAACACGTGGCTATAACTAGAGCGATTACATTAAATGATATTGTGGTTTGTGCATACATAGGTGGATCAAATCCCACTCCTATGCCCTTCAAAAAAATTTAAGTTAAAATCCCCAATAAAACATGTGACCTATTGTATCTTTGCTGAAAAGGTGGGCACCCCTATTTGGGACATCTTGGTTCTAGGTTGGAATTCAATTTTTTTTATTAGATATAACTTATAAGATATTACACATAACCGAAATTTTATAATGATAAATAACCAAATTTAAACCTAGATCTTATCCCAATAATTTCGATCAGTTACCAATTCTTCTATATCATATGGACCAGAGAGAATTACTTATATATGTTTCATTGAACTTGGTAAGATCCCTCTTTACCTTTTCTTGTATAGATAATTTTTTAAGAGCTTCAATAATCATTTTAATTAGCCCATGAGGGGTGGACCAACTAACTTGAGGCAATCAAAGCCTCTCCATGTGTTAAAAACCAAGACTTGTAGGGCAGTTCAAAGCATGCATTCTTTGAGGATAATGACAACCCTTCTTCCATGGTTGTTGCCTCTTCAAATAATGGGAGAGTGAATGCCTCTTCAGTGAATGACGAGCCTGGGCTCTTCAATGCAAGGGGTGGAGTGAGCATGCCTCTATGGGGTCCAAGTGGTGGGATGAGATATACCTAGAGTATACTCTATGGGGTCCAAGTGGTGGCGTGAGATTTCCCTAGAGTATATTTTTTTGGGTACTCTTATCTTTTTATATAAAATCTTATCATGTACGTGTGCATATATTAAATCCTATAGTGTACATGTGTATATATTAACTTAGTCCTAATTGTGTTTGGTTAATCTCAGTTAATGCAAACAACGAGTTGATATTGATATAAATGAACATTTCATAGCTTCAAACCTTGACACATATTTAGATGAGATGAGTTAAGTTCTTAGTTAAGGGAAGGTTTGTGGTTAAAAACGAGCCCCTTTTACATTTTAATAACAACCCTTAAAAATAAGAATCAAATCACTTATATCATATTAAAATAATTTTACTTTATGATCTAAATATTTATCCAATAAGATTTGTTAGGGTTATTTTTTTTAAGCGTAATGGTTATCATTAGCATTAAATAGTGGTGGCTTTACCCATCCCACAAAAAAGTACATTGTTTTGGGGAATTATTGAATCCATTGTTTATGTCAATACCCCATTCGTTAAGGCACTTGGATTTTCCAAGTACTAAGTTTCATTTTTCTGTTTGGAGTTTTTTCAATCACTATATTACAATAATAAATTTTTACAAACTTTGCATAGGATTTGGGTAAATAAATACAAATTAAAATATATTTTGAGGGTGGTGCGTAGTCATATATGTTGAGACCGAAGGTGGGGGTTTGCATGGCATCTTTGCATAGGATTTGGGTAAAGAAATGCATATTAAAACATATTTTGAGGGTGGTGCCTAGTCATATATGTTGAGATCGATGGTGGGGGTTTGCATGGCATCTTTTCATAGGATTTAGGTAAAGAAATGCATATTAAAACATATTTTGAGGGTGGTGCCTAGTCATATATGTTGAGATCGACGGTGGGGGTTTGCATGGCATTTTTTGTGTGATCCCTATCCATTCTTCCTAATTTTATTGGTGGGATATGCTTGATACTTTCATATTCAACTTATCTTCTTCCCCTTTTTCTTTGAAGTTTTTTTTGTTTGGTACTTCTCCCACCAAATTTTGTTGTTCTTCTCTTAGGTTCTCCAGATTTATCCTCTGCCTCCTTCTCATTTTCCCAACTACTCTATGTTTTGGCACTATGGGTTGTCTTTGGGGTTGGGTAGGAGTGGTTGGAGGCAATGACACTTTTTGTTTTGGTTGTATATCACTAGATACTAAGGGTTGATGTACTCATGAGTCTTTTGTACTATCACTTATCTTTGTTTAAGGTTTTTTATACGCATCATGCCCCTTGGTGAGGTGTTCTCATTCTTCTCTAGTAGGTCTTAGAAATGATCTTCATTTGTGGTGAGAAAGTCTTAGTGTTGGAACAGTTTGACATATGATGGTCTAACTCTTAAATATTCTTGTTTATCAAATGGTGCTCCTCCTTTACTCTCAATCACCAATTAGGATGCTTCCATTACCTCCTTGAGAGGTAGTTATCTTTGGTGGGACAGTGAGCTACAACATGTCCTGTTCCAAAATATGACTCACAATGAAACACTATCTCCTCATAATCAAGAGATTGCAACCAAGGTTTAGTCTTTAACAACCAATTTGATCAATGTTGAAAATCCTTTGGTGAAATACATGTCTCATTAAATGCAAGCATATGTTGTGATATGCCTCTATTCTATCTCTATACTTTGAAAGTCAAAATTTCCAATGGAATTTTTTATTTCTGATAAGTATTCAAAACTCTAGAAGTAAAGAAGGAGTTTAGGAAGTGTTACCCAAACCAAAGTAGTGGAGAGAGTGTCTGAAGAAGGGTTAGAAGTGGGGAATCATGGCTTCATTCATAGGATTTCCTTTCCCTATAACCATGGGCCTAAGTTGAGGATAAGATCCATGTATTTGGCCAATTCAAACTTCATAATGAAAAACCCTTATGTGTAGGGATAATAAATGCATCTTTTTTTATTTTTTTATTTCTAGGTTATATAGATCTAATTATGTTGATAATATATCTTTAACTAGAGGCTATTAAACCTATAAATTAGTCCATGTTGGTGAAAGAATTTGTTTTGGTTTAGAGAATCCATATCAATCAGGATTGAAGGGGTAGGGGAGTCCTTGACCATGCTAACTTGCTTGAGAGGTTGGGCAACAATAGAGGGTACTCTAGATTGTGTGTTTATGATCAAGGCATCCTTGAAAGACTATATATATATATATATATATATATATATATATATATATATATATATA
>JASDQU010735829.1:20637-31716 GCA_032191745.1 Picea mariana | reverse complement strand
AAAAATGGTGTAATTAGCATATCCATTCCAACCTTAGATCCTTGTGCAGAGTTAGTTTTTTTTTTTGTGAGAGGGCACATTAGAGAAACTCTATGGAGGAATGACAATTTAGTAGGCAGTTGGTGGGTCACATGCATGTTTGCATGCACATTCTATCTAATGAGAGGGTGTGCATCCCAATGAAGGGGATGCACATGCATGTTCTATTATATGAGGGTGAAAATCCCAAGGTAAGTAGAATGTGTGCATGAAGAGCATCTTCAGTTCTAAGTCATAGTTCCTAAGGGAGATATTCTCTTGCATGTGTGCATGCATTTACTCTTATTTATAGAGCACACTATGATAGGCAACATAGTCCATGCATGAGGGTGCATTCTACTAAGGTGCATTCGGGTTAGGGTTTGACCTCTTCAAGGACGAACTTCACTACATGTATATAGATTTTGTGTAACCCTTTCTTCTCTTCTTTTATAAAGAGAGAGAGGGTGTTTTATTATTTTGTTTAGAGAGCTTATCATTTAAGTTTAGTGTGTTTCTTGAGATAAGCATACAGTATATGTGATTTTTCCTTTCAGTCTAATAAAGAGAAATGTGATTGGTAGTTGTTGTTTAATCTTGTTGTTTTAATTTCCAAAACTCTATTTTATGCAAATTTAGTCTTTTATGTTGACTTTTTTGGTCTCTTTCAAAGTATGCAATGATTGTACTCTTGAAATTTCTATATATAGTTTTAGGATTGGTAGATTTGAAGTATTTAGAGGTTTTTTATAGTTCTTAGATTCTTAGTTGTAGGTTTTATTTATATGAGTATATATTTGCTTATCATGAATTGAAAATTTAGCATGGCATTAGAGTTGTCCATTTGAAGTCTTTATACCAGCGTATGGATAAGGTTGTTACATGTGAGAGGGAGATATTATCATAGGATTTTTTGGGTGTGATGCCTATAAATTTCTAGATATTGGAGTGATCTATGCTTGAGATAGCACCAGGGACTAGGAGGAGTTTGTGGGTGATATGCCCAAGAAAATATAATGATTAGAGTACTATATTATGGATATGAGTGGTTATATGCACATGTAATAGGTTGCCAATTTTTGTTCTAGTTGATCTGCTTGTTCGAGATGTGTTAAAGGGGTTGTAGGAATGGCTCACTTTGGGATGCTCGATATTAGATAGTGTGATCATATAGAAGGGTCTTCCAATTTCATTCCTTGGAAGTTTAGTCTTTATATGTTGATGGAGGAGGTTGATCCATGGAGTATTTTAAAGGGAAGGCTATAATTCCTATTGATTTTCAACAACTTTCTCAATATGAGAAGAAGATTTACAGGGAAAAAGGAATGTTTTGGATTCAATGCAAGACCATTTGATCCCTCGTAACATAGGTAAATGAACCAAATAAATGTATTAAGCAATGATTTTTCTATATTAGAGTGACAATATTTGCCACAAGATACTCCTAAAGAAAACGCCCACCATCATGCAAATGAGGGACACATAGATGGTGGCAAGCTACTTGATGAAGATCATTGAGCTTAGAGATCAAATATTTTCTATTGGGGTGAAGATCAAGGATAGGAGTTAGTGGAAATTGCACTAAGTTGATTCTCTATATCCTAGGAAGCCTATGTGCAGGGTCACTATGATTGTGAGAAGTTTCCTATCTTTGACAAGATTTGGGATGATTTCATTCAAGAAGAGACAAGGAGAAATATAGTTGCAACTAGAGTGGAGGAAATACAAAACCTAGCCTTATAGGGAAGGTGATCAGAGGTGGGAAGAAAGGAGGAAACATGAGGGGTTAGAATGGTTTAACTAAAGAATAATTAGGTTCTTCAAATCACAAAAAGAAAGACTTGATTAATGTGAAATGGTCCAATTTCCATAAGATGGGACACTATGCAAGTCAATGTCCTAAGAAGACGAAAGCTAAGAGTAAACATCAATAGAAGTAGTTTGCAAGGAGTGCAGATACTTTCGCTAAAATGGATGAGTTAGAATCCAATATTGAGACCAATTTCTCCATGGTTTCATGCATTTCCACTAGCACCAAACATGACTTTCCACTATCAACATGTAGGGTGGTATATGGATAGTGGAACATCCAAACATGAATTTCAACAAGAAGGTTTTTTACAAACTTTAAGAACAAGAGGATGGCATTCAAGTGGAGTTGGGTGATGATGCCACATATCCATGGACCAAAATGGGCTTTGTCTCCTTTTGAATGCCTTCAAGTGATGTTCTTGAGTTGCATGATGTTTTGTATGTCCCTAATTTAAATTAGAATCTTCTTTTTGTTTCATCCATGACATATTTGAAGTGTGTGGTTGAGTTTAATCATCAATGGGTTATCTTTAGAGAATGAAGACATGAGTGTGGTCGAGTCTTGTTCAAAGGACTGTAACAAGGTGGCATGTACATACTAAATTTTTTTATCCAATGAAACATGATGCTTTAGTGTATGAAAATGACAAGTTGTGTGAGTTGTGGCACAAGTGATTTGGTCACCTAATGCACTATGGACCACTTCCTCTCTTCACAGATATAATGTAATAATTCCCAGACTTCTAGATCGAGAAGGTTGGAGTGTGGAATATCTATGCACTAGATAAGGATGAAACTTTCCTAAGAAGTAAGCTTAAATCAAGGGAGATTCTTGATCTGATCCATTCAAATGTATGTAGACTATCAACTTCATTAACAAGTAGTATGTATTATGTTTCCTTTATTAATGATTCCTCATGCAAGAACTAGATTTACCTTATGACGACTAAAGATGAAGTTTACAACAAGTTCACAGAGTTTAAATACTTTGTGGAGAATTATATAGGTAGAAATATAAGTTACTTTGGTATGAATGGAGGAGAGTACACTTCCAAGGACTTTAATTCCTTTTGCAAGGATGTTGGGATCAAGAGGGAGCTAGCAATACCCTATAACCCACAACAAAATGGGGTTGCCAAGAGGAAGAACCAATCCATCAATGAGATAGGAAAGGCCATGATCCATGGCATAGGTTTTCCCATGAGTCTTTGGGTGGAGACATGAAACACAAGTATCTACATTCTAAATCGATGTCCACGTGAGATATTGAAGGACAAGCCACCACAAGAAGAATTTACTGGTGAGAAGATTGGGGTATGGTATTTATGTGTCTTTTTCCTTTGTCATGTTTATATTCATATTCATGATGAGAAGAGGACTAAACTTGAATCCTCAAGCATCAATGGTATTTTTGTTAGTCACAATGAGACCTCCAAGGAATACCATATCTATATTATAGCACAATAAAAGACAATTATGAGCATAGATGTTAAGAATTTTGATGAGGATGCATGGTCCTCTAATTGTTAAGCGCCTCCTACTCAGGTTGAGGAGGGTGAAAACTCTGTTGTCTGAAAGGACAATATGAAAATGAATGCAAAATTAGATTCAAATAAAAAAGGTTTCAATGAAGAAATATAGGCCTCTTTACCATCTAGTTCAACTAGGAAGTCGAGATGGCTTACCCATACTTTGTAGGAGGCACAACAACAAATGGAAGAAGTAAAATATTATTTTTGGGTGAGTCATCCCCCTAAGAAATGTCCTACTTATGTTTCATTGATGTCTTTTCTCATTGATACAAAACATTCTAGCTTTGAGGAAGTAGTTGTTGAGAAAGTATGGTGGGATTCCATGAGGAGTATAACTCCATCCTGAGGAATGATTTCTAGAAGATTATTCTAAAACCAATGGGGGAATCAATGATAGATTCCTGGTGGTTATTAAAAATAAATCATGTGGAATATGGGAGCATAGATAAATATAAGGCCATATTTGTAGCTAGAGGAATCTTTCATAAAAGAGGAATTGACTATGATGATACTTTTGCTCCAATTTCAAGGTATACTTCTATCATGAAGTCATCATATCTATTGCACCATGTTTTGGTTGACCTCTATACCAGATGGATGTGAAAATTTCTTTTATTAATGGTGCAAAAGTGCATATTAATTAGCAAAGGGATTTTGAGGTGTATGGTTGATATACCCATGTGTGTAGGTTAAAGAAGGTCATTTATGAGATGAAGAAGGAACAATGTGCATCATACTCAAGGATTGAGGAGTGCTTAATGAATTTGGGATTCTCCAAGGATTATGTAGATCCTAATATTTATTATTTAAATGATAAATCTAATCCTTTTGTCTTGGTCTCATTTGTAGAATGATTTGATTCTTATAGGTAGTTATAAAAGGTTCATTTTTTGGTGTAAGAAGAAGTTGGCTAGTGAATTTAATATGAAAGACATTGGCCTAATGCATTACTTTTGGGGTCTAGAGGTTTGGCAAGATACATGTGAACCTCATACAAGGGAAGTGCATAATGGATATTTTGAAGAGATTTCAGTTGCTTTATTGCAAATGCCTTGCCACTCCTATTCTTCCAACTATAAAATTTTCTACTGATTTAGATTATGATTTTGATGATCCTTCTTTTTATAGGAATTTAATTGTTCCCTGATGTATCTTGTGAATATCGTGCCTGTTATATGTTTTATAGTGAGTACATTGAGCTAGTTCATGGTTGAACCCCATCAATCTCATTGGAAACATGACAAGTATGTGTTTAGATACTTGAAGGGAATAATTCATTATGGCATGAGGTATGTAGGAGATGGTGAGTTATTGTTGCATGGTATTTTTTTTTTTGATTGGGAGAGAGATGCGAGTGCTAAGAAGAGCACCACTTATGTTTTTGTTTCATCTTGGGCACATGTATGATTTCCTGGTTCAACGAGAAGCAAGTAGAATTTGCAAGTTTAGCTCAACAAAAATAGAGTATATGGAAAGTTTATGGATTCATAGGTTTATAGTAGGGTTAATCATTCATATGCTCGAGTCCATTGTTGTTTACTATGCCAATCAAATTTGCATCAGGCTCTTTGAGAATCCAATATTTCACGATTTTTCCAAGCACATTGATATTCAGTACCATTTTCTAAGAGATAGAGTTCAAAAGGTAGTAACGGTTCTTGATTGCGTTCATTTTTTCCAAGGAAAACTTAGTGGGACTACCCCCCCACCCCCACTTCCTTGAAATTTCATGTTCCTTCACATTTGTAAGAGGCTGAAATTTTTTATGAAGCCCGTAACTCAGGGGAAGTTTGATATGTTGAGGGAGAAACTTGGTTTGGTAGAGAATACCTTCCTCACAAAGGAGTGTTGGTTTTATCCATTTCTTTGAATTTTCCTCTTTCAGTAGTGGTGTAATCAATAATGTGTCCTTGTGTAGAGTTAATTGTTGTTGGTGATGGGGGTGCATCAGAGATACTTTATGGAGATGCAGTTGTTTAATAGGTAGTTGGTGAGGAACATGCATGATCTATCTTGAGAGGGTGTAGATCACAAACTAGGGGAGGTGCATACATTCTCTACTCTAAAAGGTTGTAGATCTCATGGTAAGTAGGGTGTATGCATGATGAGAATCTTTAGTTCCAAGGAATAGTGCTTGAGGGACCTTTGGATGTGTTAGGTGTGTCAAAGAGTGATTAGATCCAATTAGATAATTCCCATGACTTTGGTACTATGATCATGTCCACAAATTGCATTCACTTTCCTTGATCTATTGAACCTAAGAAATACTTCACAAAATAGATCTACCAAGCCTTTAGTGTCACAAATCAACTAATGTTCTTCAAAGCTTTGATACCAATGTTTCTCTGATTTAGGGTGGGATTAGTCACGTTGGAAGCACAACCCCTTTTATCTATGATAGATTGCTCAAGGTTAGGCCTTGGGGTTGCACTGAAGCACAATAACTAAATTGGTTGTAGTGTGATAATGATGACAAGTAGTAAGTTGGTGTAAATAACATCTTGACCTAGCAAAAGAAATTAAACAATAGATAAGTAGAAGCAATTTAATAATGAAGGTGGAGTGAAAGAAATTAATAATGAAATGTTTGGAAGCATTTATTGATGATGTGTTTGTGTCAAAGAGTGATTAGGCCCAATTAGATAAATCCCATGACTTTGGTACTATGATCATGTCCAGACATGCATTCACTTTCCTTGATCTATTGAACCTAAGAAATGCTGCACAAAATAGATCTACCAAGCCTTTAGTGTCACAAATCAACTAATGTTCTTCAAAGCTTTGATACCAATGTTTTTCTGATTTAAGGTGGGATTAGTCATGTTGGAAGCACAACCCCTTTTATCTATGATAGATTGCTCAAGGTTAAGCCTTGGGGTTGCACTGAAGCACAATAACCAAATTGGTTGTAGTGTGATAATGATGATAAGTAGTAAGTTGGTGTAAATAACAACTTGATCTAGCAAAAGCAATTAAACAATAGATAAGTAGAAACGATTTAATAATGAAGGTGGAATGGAAGAAATTATTAACAAAATGTTTGGAAGCATTTATTGATGACAAGGGAAGGTACTAAGTGTGGTCATAGTAGATTAGAGTCCAATTAACATAGGGTGCAATTAACATAAGGATGTAGGTGTGAGGCATACTGTAGGAACACGAATAGCCAAATAATAGAAAAGAACCCAAATATATAACAAGACTATTGTACAAAGAATTGAGCTACAAAAGAATGGTCGAGATCAAAGTAATGTGAAGAATTGATGTGGCTTAGAACTATAAAGAAAATTGCAAATGAGCTTGATCTCATTGAATGATCTTAACATTTGCATGATCATTTAGATGTGTTGACACATATTTATACAATTTACAAGATAAAGTTTCCATTAATGAGGTAGTTACAAGGTCGACCTAAGATATAAAAAACCCCATGATTGTTGGAAACTAATCGACTATTCTAAGTTGATCACTAAAGCTAGCACAAATTCGATCAACATTGATCACCTTGAATGGTAGATGCATTGGAAATCTCAATGGTGAGAATATCAAACTAGCGAAGCATTATTGGAGGGATGTTGATTTGTCATACTTTTTGGGCTAGATGCATTAGAAATATCAATGGTAAGATTCTATTAAATATGTCAAAGAATATTGAACCACAAAAGCATTGTTGGAGGGATGTGGATTTGTCATAAATGCCATGTGAATCCTTGTCGATGTAAGATAGAGGAAACATAAAAGACTAGGTGGGTATTAGTTATAGTTGGGCCAATAAGTAAGAACACGATGAAGAACAAAAGTGCTTGTTGAAGGAATCACAATAAATCCTAAATAAGGTGCACTTCTCATCACCTTGAAGATTGAAAAGGGCCTTTCAAAGACCAAGATTACACTAAGGTACAATCAGTCATGTTTAACTATATAAACATACTATATGATTTATATGATTATTCACCACATATACAAATCAAAGCTACCATTATAGAACATTCAACTTTTATACTTACAACAAAGCTATTTTAAGATCCAACCTCTACTTATTAAAAGAGTGGGGTGATCATTATGAATTTTAATACATAATTTCTATGTTTTTGGCCATTAAAAGAGTGTTGTTTAATTGTTCTAGGTGTTTCCCCTCCTCAATCAGGCAATATAAATCCACACTAAACCACAACTTTCAGTTGTTTAAATTGCATTTCTGCCATGTAACACTAGATTATATAAATTTAACCACATCTACAGATCCAACAATATCTCACTAAATTTCAATAAAATATGAAAAAAAATATGAAAAAAACCAAAAACATAACACAGAATATGACATAATTTTTTTTTATCACATTTAAAATATTTCATTTTTTAAAGAGAAATTAAGAAAAATTACAAAAGAATACAAATCCCCATAGATGCAAGTTCCAGGGTTGGAATTTCAAATCCCAACAACTCGTCAAATTTAACTGTTTCCGCAACTCAGATACACATTTTGACGAATTTCACTAAAAATATTGACTGTTTGTTAAAAAAAATTAACTTATTTGATGGACAAATCACCCCGTGAATTTGCCCGTCAAATTCCATCCCTGGATGCAACGAAACTCGTGTTGAGGCTTTGTAAAAGTTATGAGTAAACCATCAAAGTTATGGTCATTATCATTGTTAAATATTTATACAGAAGCTATGAATAAATAACTACGCTATGATTTATTTATTTATTATAATAAATAATATTATTATTATTATTTAAAATAAGGAGAATTTTAAATACTCAAGATTATTCTTCTTATTTTTATTATACACTCTAAAAATTCCAAATTAAAATTAAAAGTGTAAAACTAAATAAAAATATTATATAAATTATTAAAAAAAACAATAAAGACGTAAGATTTTAACACAGAAATACGAATTATTCACAGGCCAAAAGATGCTCAGTCATTTGTCGGCGACGTTACCAGACATTTGGACATTTAACTAATTCCGAGACAACAGTTGCCGAGTTCAAATCGGTGGCAAAGATCCCAAGTCTACCCCACATTACAGTCAAAACGGAGCGGACGAAGCTCCCCTCACAGTATCTGGCGGACGAGGACATGAAGGCTTATTTTTTTCCGCAGAAGAGAGCAAGCCAATAGTCTGCGAGTTGTCAATCAAATCGTGAAGCTCCTGCGCCTCGCCCTGTAACAGACTCTCCATCTCCCGCACAGAACGAACCGGCCTCAAACCCTAACATTCATTCCAGAAAAAAAAAAAGAACTAAAGGATTTCACATTCAAACCACGGCAATCTCTCTAATGGAAACTAAAGATTCAACAATACCTTTGTGAAAATGAAGAAAGCCTCGTCCGGATGCTTCTTCTGGATGATATCCACCGCGGCTTCCTGCATTCG
Organism: Picea mariana; assembly: GCA_032191745.1. Taxonomy (NCBI): domain Eukaryota; kingdom Viridiplantae; phylum Streptophyta; class Pinopsida; order Pinales; family Pinaceae; genus Picea; species Picea mariana. Next base: position 22,969 of record JASDQU010735829.1, on the reverse strand, counting down.
AAGGTAAATAGAAGACTTTATTGTCCGTTCGAAAATAAATAAATTTGTCTGCTCACTGCAGAAAGAAGAAGAACGATGATCCTGTAATAAAGATGTAATAAAGATGAGGGGATACTGGTTCCCCAGAATCGAACCCTGGCCTCCTGCAACTGTCCTTCGCTGAGAGTAAGCGGCTCCATGTCTTTTGGCCGGCAATGAAAAGCCAGGGGAGCGTTTGAAGTGACCGCCCGAGATATAAAATTTAAGTGCTGTTCAAAAGGTCTCGAGTTCGAGTTCGACCTCTGACGATCTGCGCGATTAAGTGCTGTTCAAAAGGTCTCGAGTTCGAGTTCTCCCTCTGACGATCTGCGCGACTATCTTTGATCGGTGGCTGTGTAAATGAGCGGAATATTTATACGCGAGCGTTTGCTTGGATTTTTTTATTTTTTATTCGGAATTTTTATTTTAGTTGATGTCAGGAGTTGGGATTCCGTGGAGATTTTCACGGTTTTCGAATGAGCACCGCTAAACATTTGGCTTCTTCTTCTTCGTTCCGTGAATGAACTTCTGGATTCTGCACTGTATGGTGAAACCTCCATTTCTCTCCACACACGCTTCCTTCCTTGTCTCGTTTCCATAGGCTTCTACGTACTACACATGTGACCCTGAAAGCAACTTTGACCCATTTTTTCCTTAAAATATTTCTGACATTCACCCACCCTCCATCTAACCAGTGACTGGAGACTATCGCTGCTTACTTCTTATGGGTTATTAGGTATGGCATGTTTCAACCACTTCTGATCACGGGCGAATTGAGTTGACGCAGGTCATTGAGAATTGGGTTTATGCATATCAGAGTTGAGGTGTATTTTATTGTGGATATCAGAGTTGAGGTGTATTTTATTGTGCTTTATTTTGTGAAGGGCAAATCTTTGTTAGTAATCTGATTGATTCAATCTGTGTAATCTTATTACTTCAAAAATGTTTTCTAAGTTGTTTTCAGGTTCTTCAAATTGACTCAGAATATTAAAATTCCAATTTATGCAACAGTGGTTTAGAGTTATAGAATTTTGGATTGTAGAATTTCGATGAAAGTGGTTAGAAATGAGGTATGTGGTTAATCAATAGACGAGAGTGATTAGAAATGAGGTATATAGTTAATGTACAGATTGTTGCAATCTGCAACAACATGCATGGGATGTCTCACATTTTTCCATTCATATATTATGTTTTTAAATGAATTTAAAAATATCTCTTTATATAAGTTCAATGTTTGAAATGGGTTAGTTTAATATGTTTGAAAGAACTTTTCAAGGGATAGTTTATTATGAAGTTTTAAATGTCTTACTGGATAGGGATTACTAGTTGTTATTGTTATAGTTTATTATCAGGTCTTAAATGTCTTACTGGATTACTAGTTGTTATTTGTATCGGTAGTTTAGTTGCCTTCCATTTAGATATTCGAGGGAAGAGGGGGATTCTCAGAGGTTTTCCTTGGAATATTGAAAGTAGGCATTGGACAATTCCCAAATGCTTTGGGATAAAATAATCTCATATTTGTGATACTAAGAGGGTTGAAGATGAAAATAACTTTCTCTTAGAATGCCCAACGTACACAACTATGGCGATATTGGAACACTTCTCTTAATACTTTTTGAGCACATAAATAAAATTATAAAGAAATCAAAGTAATATGTTATATTTTTAAGGTTCGATAGACCAAATTCAACGTGAGTGGATGTTAATATGTTAATCATCATAATAATGATCATCCACTATATATATATATATATATATATATATATATAGAGAGAGAGAGAGAGAGAGAGAGAGAGAGAGAGAGAGAGAGCGTTGTGGGGAAACCTTTGGGCACTTCCCCGCATTACATAGATGGTGCCTAGTGTGAACTTGTCGATGTTGACTATGTCCCTCGACCTCGTAAGGTCATCAAGTGAGTCACATATCAAAGGAAGTTTGTTGGGGTTGACCCCAAGGCCCCATGCATGGAGCTCAACGCACTCAACCCCTCGAGCTAGCCCTTTGGGCTACACACACACACACACACACACACACACACACAGAAAAACACATTGTGTAGAATCTCCATCTTAACTCTAGATATTTTAAGCATCAAAAGGTTTACACTTTGATTTCTTTTAGATCCCTCTTGGTACTTAATAGATATGGAGTTAAGATGGATTCATGCAAATCATTGGGCTCAACTTTGGGAGGGCAATGTGCGAGACACACTATAGAAAATGATATTATTCCTAAACTCCCAAATTACCCCATTGGATCCCATATCTAGAACACTGTAAAAAAATAACTCAAGATCACCCATGAAACACACACA
>JASDQU010735828.1:341648-358833 GCA_032191745.1 Picea mariana | reverse complement strand
TGGGACGTCTGAGGCAACATTTTTTACAAGGGCAATAACATCTACCATCACCCTTTTCACCCGCTTTACCTTTTTCCGCACCTCTAACAACATTCTGTGACATTTTTCTGCACAAAAATACCCTTTTGAAACCGTCGTTGTTATAGCAAGATTGTCGCAACATCTTCAAATTGTCAATTATTTATAGGCCAATTTTAGGTCACCATCATCAAAATTGCGACGATAGTGACCTAAATATATATATATATATATATATATATATATATATATATATATATTTACAGCTATTTATTTTAGGTCATTTTCAACGGTAAAGTTTGACTAAATTTTTGTGGTCAACTTTCGTTGCATAGGCGATGGAAAAAGTGGTCGTTGCATATGCGACGAAAATTGACCATTACAGTTTAGTCAAACTGTAGGCAATGAGATGGCGACGAACATAGGGTAGATTTAGAAAAAAAAATTCTCTTGCATGTTGCGACGAAAGAGTACTTTCGTCGCAAGTGGTCGTCGCAAATTTTTCAATATGTAGTAGTGTTCGTCTAGTGAAATATCTAAAGAAAGTAGTCAAGTTGATCAGAAGAAGAAGAAATGGAAAGAGAATAATAAGAAGAGCCCGAAAAGGACCAAGGCCCCAACAACATCAGATGTTGGATCCAAGAAAATAGTTACAGTTAATAGTACTGAGAGTGTTGATGAGGTCAACAAGATTAAAATTAAGAATTCGAAACCCAAATTCCCTTGCAGTCTTTGTAAGGGTGACCACTTTTTGAGGGATTGCCCTGGTATTCCCAAGGTCTTAGAAATGTGGTCCTCCACATCATCGGCCTCTGCTAGAAATGTCAGTGATACCCCGTCAACTAGTGATGTCAAGGTTGGTAAGAAGAAGACAACTGTCAAATTTCCTTGTATGTTATGCAAAGGTGATCATTATTCTCACCTTTGTCCTCGCATGGATGAGGCTTCTTCTCTTTTGGAAAAAATTCAAATTCCAAAAGATTATTGTAAGCTTTCTCCCAACCCATCGTTAGTTGATGGATTGGTCAATTTGGTTCCATCTCCGGTCAATCCGGTTGATCAGGTGGTCAGTATAGTTTCGTCCTCGATTGAACCACAAACCCAAGTAATTGATCCAGTTTCATCATCAGTCAGCCCCACTCTTCATCTACAGAGTGAAACCCAAGTGACTGATCCAGTTTCTTCCTCAGTCAGTCCCACCCTTCATCTGAAGAGTGTTAAAGTGGTCGATCTAGTTTTTTCCTCGGTCGATCCCACTCTCCCATTAGAGAGTGACACCAAAGCGGTTGATCCGTTTCCACCCATCAACCCCATTATCCCCTTGGAGAATGAAACCCAAGTGGTCGATCCGGTTCTGTCATCGGTCGATCCCACTCCTACTTTTACAAGTGGAAAAGTGGTTGATCCAGTCCCTTCCTCGGTCAGTCCCACCCTTCCTCTGAAGAGTGCATGCGTGGTTGATCTGATCCCATCACCGGTCAATCCCACTCTTCCTCTAAAGAGTGCCTGCGTGGTCGATCCGATCCCATCATCATTTGATCCTACTCTCCCTCTAGAGAGTAAACCCGATACTTCCAACATTTTTCTTGTTGATACAGAATCTACTGTGTTGGGGGGCATTCCTCATTCTCCCACGAAACCCCCTCCAAGAAATGAGGCCATCCTTTTTTATTGGGGTGCACTAACATGACCTCATCTTCCCTCTCACATTCCTTTCCAGATTATAGTACAGGTTTGTGGTCAGGACGTTCCTCAAACGTTGATAGATGAAGGTGTTTCCATTAGTATTTTGTCCTCTGTTTCTTGGCACACTTTGGGTTGTCCTCAACTTGCGTCGGTTACACATAATCTGTTATCTTTTAACAGAAGAACTAGTCAACCTTTCGGGACCCTAACTCAATTTCCCATAAATTTGGGAGGGAAAACTGTCTTTATTAATGTCATGGTAGTCTGAGACCCCTTGGATTTTTCTTTACTCCTTGGGCGGGATTATGTCTATTCCATGAAATCCATTGTGTCCACTCTTTTTGATGTGATATATTTCCCTCACGATGGAAGAATTGTGACTATTAATCAACTTTCCTTCATCGGTCCTGACTGGATTACCTCCCTGAATGGTTTTTATATGACAACAGTATCGTCCCTGCCGCATGTCAATTATGTGGCATTGTCTCCCGTGACTTCAACTTTTGATGATTTGGATCTAGTAGTTGACATGGTGATCTCTTCGGTGGGGCTATTCGAGCCAGATCTCCCTACCCTTGTCGTGACCCTCGACATGTGTTCCTTCTAGAGTGATTTTCTTCCATCCAGTGAAGATCTCTTGGAAGCCATGACCAAGTTTTGTCCCTTGACATGGTGTTCTTCCAGAGCATTATTTTCTTGTAAACCATGATCAAGAAGAGTCCACGAGCATATTTTTTCTCTCTGTGGAAATCTTGTTAAAAAATGAAATAGAGGTCAAGAGCATAGTTTTTCTCTATGTGGCAAGCTCATTAAAAAATGAAATAGAGGTCACGAGCATAGTTTATTTTCTCTGTAGCAAGCTCGTTAAAAAATGAAACATAGGCCTTGAGCATAGTTTTCCTCTTTGTAGCAATCTCGTTAAAAAATGAAACAACAATCTGGGGATTGCACCCAGAGCCCTGAGCATAGTTCTTTTTTTGTGTCAAGCTCGTTAAAAAATGAAATAGTCAACTCTCTTGAACCTTCATTTCATCCCCTCTTATTCTCTTTCTCCCTCTAATAGATAAATTGGTGACAACCTCAACGTCAGTGAATGAATTGAAGCTTCGAGGGCATGTCTCTAGCCTTTGATGATCATTCTGGAGTTAATCCCCCAAATTTCAAGATGGGGGCATACCGAGCTTAGTCTTTGTTCTTTCTCGTGATCGTAAATACATGAGAATGCAACCGTGCAAAATTTTATCTCTTTTTCAAACCCGCATGGATATACGAAAAAGGAACCCCTTGGAGTCATATTTGAGCTCTTTTCAGACTCTCTAAACATGAAAATATTGACGAGTGATCTTGCATCATTTCCCACTCGTTAAAACGTTTGAAAGGGTGTCTTTCGAGTGATAATTTATCTCTTTTTCGGCCTTGCGAGACTAAAATTATGAAAAATTACAACATTGGAGTTGTCTTTAAGTTGTTTTCAGACTCTCTAAATATGAAAAACCACCGATTTTACCTTCTCTGGACTCGTTAAACAATCATACATTGAAGGGCCCATATGGGACTGAACCCTTACTTCTTCCAGTTTGTTAAACAAAGGAAGAGGGACTTACTGAAGGTGAGTCATATTGAGCATGTTTTACCCTCCTCAAGCTCGTTAAATTAAAAAGAGGTACTCGTCTATCTGGATGGGGGAAATATTGAAAGAAGCAAGACGAGCAGTTTTTTTAGAACACTACCAGTAACTCTTACGGTCGCCCTTGAANCACACATTTTAATCTGTTGAACCTCTACACTGAGACAATCCTCTGAGTTTATTTTACTCCTTTGGGTAACCTGAAGAAAGTCACAACATCCACTGCATCATCAAGTTTTGGTGCATGTCAAGTTTCTGTTGATGTGCTTCAGTGTTCAAGGGAAGTATCTGCCTCGAGAGTCAACCATCACAAATATCTTTTTTCAATACCTGTGTTAGCCCATGTTCATTTGATCTACGAATTACATATCTGTGTCAGTTTCATGTTGTTTATGGGGGATACATCAAGGCCCTCCTTCAACGAGTCTATTCATATCGACTTTAGCACATTATCCAGGAGCTAGACTTAGAAACCAGTTAGTACCTTGGTACCTTCATGCCTTAATGGTAGGCCTCCTCATGTATGAAAGTGGGTTTACATCATTGACCCCTGATCTTATGATTCCACGGATGTTCGACTTCATCTCATCCATTCACATTCGTTGGAATGTACTAGAGTACCTTGGGAATCATTGACATCAATGGTGATCTCCCTCATGCTTGTTAATGGTTTACATCATTGATCGGTAATCAAGTGGTTTCTCCCATGTTCGACATTAGGACATCTATTCACATGGTTAGATTCGTACTACATCAGGATCAGCAAGAAGAGCCTGGGTTGATTTTTCGCTCTTATACATACTTTTCCCAGGTTGCGAAGGAGTTCTTTTGAACTATGACACATATACTGTTACATAGATCCGCTTTGTATTGGTCATGGCTATGTCTTGTCATGTCCTCGATCCACTGTGTATTCTTCGTGGCTACGATCAGTTCAGGTCATAGGAGTATAGATCAACATTGTATTTTCAATGGCTATACCTTTTGTCAATATAATTAAGGATCTGCAGTTTATTTTATGGCAGCCATACCTAAAAAGTATTTATTACTCAAGCATAGGTATGGCTGCCTTGGGTTTGAAACATGTCATAATATTTTTTTGATGGTTGTGTGCAACTTTTTCTAGTTTCTCTGCATCAATACCCTTGCTCAAAAAAGTCTACAAAGTTCTTTATTCATCATCGTCTTCTAACTTCGTACTTTGGGGGGCAATCTGTTACACCTCAAAATTACTCACTTTAATAGTGTCACAAGTGTCGTCATTATGAGTGTTGTAAGTGTTGCATCTTGTCTGCAAGTGTCGCATCTTGACTATAAGTGTTACAAGTGTCAAAAACATCATACTGCCATATTGCCTATGTTGTGCCCCTAATGACATCACAAAGACACTTAAGACACCTCAAAGGCTAGTTTGGAAGAAGAGAAATCAGTTGACAGGAAGTACAAGCCTTTTGCCATTGGAAAACCCACTCAAAAAATGAATTTTGGAGAGGAGCGCTCCCCTACCCACTGTCAGGGAGTGCTGGCACTCCCTGAGCCTCTTTGGGGGAGTGCTTGAGCACCTTGTGCACCATTTTGGGGGAGTGCAACCCTTTTTTGAGAAAATTTTGGGTTTGTTGAGGCAAATCAGGGAAGAATCCCTCAATTCCTAAAGGTAGTTGGATTCGAATAGATGGTCAAGGCATGATCTTAGGGGATATCCTCAATTGAAGGAGAGGAATCCTCAACTTATCCCAAATATATCTCAAGTGGTTGGACCTCTCCAAGGTTATATAAGGAGGTCTCCTCATGGTGAAAGGGGAGGATAGACTAGAGATTGATACCAAAATTATGATCCTATAAGTGGTATTGATAGAATACAATGGATATTGAGAATTACATCAAACTTATGATCACATGAGTGAGATGTCATCAAAGAAATTAGTCGAGATTATTTGAGCAAAGGGGTTGGACGAGGAGAACTGGAAGAAGTTGTTGCACCTTCATTCAAAGGATTGTAAGTACTTTTACTTGTTCTCATTAATATAATCAATACTTGGCCTGTTTCTTTCAAACTTGTGCTTGTTCCATATGAGTTTGTCTATAGTAGATGGATCTATGATTGAGCTAATCTTAGTAGAGTAGGAAGTCCATTGTATCTTTGTTTGTTTTGCATGACCTATCAGGGAGCTCAAGATCGAAGCTCAGCCTAGACTTTGTAGGGACAAACATCATTAATAAAGTACATATCTTTCTCCTTCTCTTTCATTTATTAGCTTGATTAGATCTAAAAGGAAGTCAGTGTCCATGTTAAGCACTTTTCTGTTTTGGCCTTAGGAGTCTAGAGACCAAGAAGGAATCCACTTGTTTGCAGGGGGATTCACCTACAACACTCCTATGAATGATGCATTTATGGTTCTTTTTCGGCCCCCCAACCACTTATGGACTAGCTCCCAACTTGATTTGACATTCAGATCTGAGAAAAAACCGAATGGGGGGTTGGTCAAGGACCAAAGGGTTCCCTAAAGGGCCCCTTGTTCACACTAAGAAACAATTGAATATTTCCTTGAAGAAATGCTATAAATGGAGGCCATGGGTGCACTAATAAACCAAGATCTTCATAGCATTGTTATAATTCCTCAATTCTTCCTTGAGAATCTTATTTTCTCCTAGGAGTATTCAAGCACCATTGCAACAGGCCATTCCACTCACCTCTTGAGGGAATAGGCATTTATTTTCTTCATCATTTTCCATTGTTCTTCCATTGTAAGAATAACTCTCCATTAGGGAACTCAAAATCCCTCCCAAGGAGGAAGAGGGGACTCATAAGTCCTCATTTTTCTCTATGGTGCTTTTCCAACTAATATAGTTATCCATTGGTGGCATAATCTTGGTCATTGGTTGATTGTTTATGGTTCTAAAAGTTTCTTATGCATTCTAGTTTTATTTCCTTAGTTTTTTTAGTTTGTTTACTTATTTATTTCATGTGTTTGGCTTGTTTAATCCACTCACTAACCTCTATCTTGTCTAGCAGGCCCAACAAGGCATGCAAGTGCCATTTTTTTGCTCACCCAAGTGATGAAACGAGAACAACACCCTTTACCCTAGAATTCTGGGTATCGAGCGATCGATCCTCCCATATTTCCAGCCATTCTAGGTCTCACTGTTCCTATTAGAATGAAACCTAACAGTCCTAGTTGTGATATGCCTGGGGATCCCAATATCCTCCCAGTGTTTTATACACTTACAGACTGATTCTAACAAACTGGATGGAATGGAATAGAAATAGAATAAGTAGGAAGTGTATAGTTTACCATGGGTATAGAGGCCACCTAGGGGATGGGTGATTTAGGGTTGGTTCCACTCACTTCTGGGTGTGTTTCTCTGATTTGGGGGGTCTTGTTTTATTCCTCTAGAGAAACCTTCTCTACCTGATTCCTAATGTTTCCTGATATAGAGATTGAATCTTCTTGGTCTTCGACAAGGTCCAGACCCTCTTCATTTTGCCTTGATTCTCCACACTCCTCTTCTCATTCACCCACCTACAGACTCCTTCCTCTCTACCCTTCTCTCTATTGTAATATTATACTCTCCAGTCTTTCTTGTCTTCTTACCTTCCTCAACTCTTCCTTATTTCTTTAATTTTTTCCTCTTGATTTGATTTCTTTGCGCAACACCTCGGAATAGTTCGCTTCTTTATTTACCTTTCAACACCACCACTTCTCAACAATGGTGACTCTCCTTAAGGTTGTGTCTTGCATTCATTTCTTGATCTTCCCCCATCTGTCAAAGAACCCTTTCCCCTTCAGGTCATGATCCTACCCAAAAATCACCCCACCCCAAGCATAGGTGTTTTGGTTTCCATCTTAGTCGAGGGAATAGTTATCATCCCCTCCTCCATCAAGAATGCTTTGATCCATAAGGGAATTTCCCTCAATAGTCTTTTGTGCACACCTTTCTTGAAAAATTATTCTTCCTATGAAAGAGATTGTTGATTCTCATCCGCAAATTGAATGATGTATCCCTCCAGAGTCGTATTAACCTAGAAATCCACTACTCGTGTGATCTGGTGATCTAGCTGATGAAGTGTTGTGATATTCTTTGTATCCCAAGTACATGTCTTCTTGATGCATTCTTGGAATTATGGAGCTTCTTGGAGCCGATCTATCCAATGGAATAGTTATTCCAGAAATTTTACCTAGAATATCTCATACTGGTCACTCAATATTTTTGAATAAAAGACAGAATCTCTTGTATCCTTCATGCTTTTACCTTGCAACTCCGCTTCCTTCAATATAAATCCATCACAATTTTGTTCCAACCATTGTCGAATATCATATCTATAGATCAGCGAAAGAATTATCCTCACAGGTTCCCTTTTAAAACACAGGTCCCAACAACAGAACTATTGTGTTGGCACAAAAGTGATCAGACTAGGGTCCTTCTCAAGTTACCAACAAAAAGTACTGAAGTATTCTAGAGCGCTAGAATTTTCATCTTCCCAGGAAGGAAGAAGTCTCACCTGAAGTGTAGTCAAGACAAGAAACAGATGGAAGGGTAAGGAGAATACTTAGACAACTCTCTATGGTATCAATATTCATGTTAGCCTTGCACAAGACAGATTAAACATGTAGCAGATATGAACATTTCCTGACCGAGAATGAAGAAAATAGAGAATCAACTATAACAAATTAAGCGTATCAGACATAAATATGATATACAGTAACATTCAATACAATCATAAGACTAAATACACAATATATATTCAAAATTATTTGGGTCTCCCACTGTATTATCATATAACATGTTTCCTCTCAAAATACAAGATCAGACTGAGTTATAAATACAAATTGGTCATGCCAAAGCTAATAGAAAATGCTTTGTGCTACTGAGAGACAAGGTTATCTCAGCACCTCGGTTGTTCAAGGCTACAACACAACATGACTCCATTACATTCTTGGTCTAGTTCTGAACTCAGAATCCAGAACTTTAGCTAAACTAACAATATGAACAATAACAATAGTGACTCTAGCAACAACAACAATCCCAACCTGACCCCAATAACAACAACCCTAGTAATAGCAGCCTTTTACAATCATATCAGTCTCATATATATATATATATATATATATATATATATATATATATATATATATCTTTATTTTGTTGGTTGAGAACCAAAGATTTCTCTCTTCTTCTTGATCTTGTTGCAACTTATGTCCTCAAAACAGATGTTGCACTATCCTTCCAACCACTTTTTGTTTCTTCCCTTTAGTCTTTTATCCATCTCCTTAGCAACTTACACAACTTTTGTTCACCAAAATGAAGCTGCAATATAACATGCGCAACTTCTATTCATTAAAACGAAGGGCCCAATAGTGTCTTAGAATCACATGAAGTTGTAGTCCTACCGTGCACCCTAGTCCTACTTTCATTATGGGTAGGTAACCTTCAACCCAACAATCAACATCTCCTCATTAGTCGCTGACTAGGGGGTTTCCCTTGTGTTCGACAACAATAAATCTATTCACACATTGTGATTCATGCAGTGTCTTGGATTCCATTATCCTTATTGGTAGTTTCCTCACCTTTGTCGACAATTTTCCTTATTGGCTAGTATTCAGAGGGTCTTTTTTGTGCACTACCTGCATATGGTGAATGTGAAATATGCACAAGGTCATTGGTTCATGAACATGTTTTTCATCCGAGTTCCTCCAAATCATGAAGTTATTTATTTTTACCTCGTGCTGAATAATGAGAGATGCCTTAATTCTCTCCTTTCAGCAGGTCTCCTTCCATCCACTTCAACTCATCTATTATGGAAACAAGGCCTAGAGTCCTATGAGTACCTAGAGGCTTGTAGTCATCAATGGCAGTTTCTCTCGCCATCGATAGTTGGGAATACATGAATGCCTCCTGATTGATGGATTCTTCAAGTGTTCAACCTCAACACCTTTATTCACACTTGTAAGAATGTACTTGGTTCCTTGATACCTACTTTCATTATCGATAGGTTATCTCACGTTTGTTAACAGTATACCTTGATGACTGGTAATCAACCAAAGTCTCATTGTGTTCGACCTCAAATCCTTTATTCACATGATGTAGACTTGCATCTTTGGAAGATCGTGTAGAAGAATTCAAGACATCATTTTATAGTTGCAACTTTCCTGAGATATAGCTATCACTCATTGGACTAGTACCTATATGACTTCAGTGATCATGGAATATCATATTGTACTCCATTGTATACATATATCTTCAGATTGATTTTGAAACTGGTTTTCACTAGGCCTTGTTCGTGACTATGAAAGCTTATGGTTTGTATCTACTTCGTATTTCCTATTCATGGCCATGAACAACTGTTTGGTATATTTCCACATGGATCTGTAGTGTAATTCAAATTGGCAGCCATGTGTACAAAGTCATTATGGATTGTAATATTCTCATGAGCAACTAGTTTGTCCAGTTGGTTCTCCATTACTCCACTTTTGGGAATTTTAATGTATTTCGGTCATCGCAGATACTTCTCTAACCTCACACATTAGGGGGCATCTATTATAGCTCACCCCATGCAACTTTCTCAAAAGGCCTTTTCCATTTCCCTATGTAGAATTGAATCCCATTTTGTACTTTTGAAATCTCAAAACCATATTTTTCCACATATACGCGTCCTATTAGTTATATAACATGTGTATATGCAAGTTGCACCACTACAACCTGTGTACATCGAGTTTGGTGATAAAAATTAAAAATTGTGTCGAGTTTCCATGTCACATCATGAGATGCATGATCCTTGACCTTCCATATACTAGAAATGTTCTGACTCAACCCTTCGGTTCCATTTGAAGGCTAGCAATGGGCCATATCCAAACCATGGAAGAGGAGAAGAATTCAACTTTTCAGAGAAGAGTTACTTTGGAGAAATTATTCTATTTATATTGAGTCTGCATCCCTTTTTCCTCTAAAGTTTGAACACATTGTTCAACCACCAATATCTTCCCTCTTTGATGGAGAATCTCATTGTCTCTCTTATTTGATCTTGCCTTTGGTGGAGGCCCAGCTGGAAGGGACTTATTTTCTCGGTTCAGAGACATGCTGACACATAATTTTGTCATTCATACTCTTCTGTTGATCATGTTTTAATAGAAATACTCTTTTCTCGTCCAATTGATGTCTTACAAATATTTGAATTATTATTCCATGGGCGTATTTTTTATCAATTTTAATGGATTAGGCTATTGTATGTGCTAACTTTATATATTATCACCATATGCTTGTGTATCATGATTGTTGAGGAGAAGTTATAGGTATAGAGCTTTGAGTTGTGTGCTCAATGGTGGTCTTCATCGAACATCTGAATGAGGTAGGATCTTTATCTTATCTTGATTGGCATTTACATTTATATAGCATACTTGGGATTAGAGTTGATTTCTGCAGTCATTCCTTTTGTTGTGCTTTATCCCATGCCATAGAGTGATTTTCCTCGTAAAAAGTGTTTTCAAATGTTAAACAATATGTGACAAGATTGAAAAATAAGGCTCGATTGAGTTATCTAAGCAAATAAGCCTTCAAATATGAAGTAAAATAAGGGGGTCAATTAAGAAATCAATATTGATTAGGAAATTGGGTTCGATTTGGATGTTAAATAAAAAAAGAGGCTTGATCCTTTAATCGAGTTAGATCAATGTATTAGACAATTATTTTGAAAGTATTTGTTTAAACATGATTGATCAATCCTTCATTATTTTAGTTTTTTCTTTAATATTAATAGATGGGGAAATATTGGCCTTTTACAAGCTTACATGGATGACTCGTATTTTTATCGAAGGATTACCCATGTCTAAATGATAAAATTGTACCCATAAAATGCTTGACCTTGGATGTGTAACCAATATCATTTTACATGTTTTTATTAATTAGCGTGAATGAATGGGATCTTTTAGTTATCAAAGTCATCACTAAGTACCAAAGTTTAAGTATCCATAAATGTTACTAATTCAAAGATATCTTAGCTCTACCACGGTAACCTTCATAACCCTTGATTACAGTTTCCTTCCTTGTCCATAATTGAATGATTCTTTGAGAGTTTGTAGGTCTTAGAAAGATGTGTCTATATTTCATGAGATTTATTTAAAATCCAAGGGTATTAATTGAAAATCGATCATATGTATAAACCATATTTTGGAAAATAAATTTGATAAGAAAACAAATAAATGCAAATTCACATTCAGGAAAACCTATATTACTAATGTTACTTTAGATCCTACAACAAAACTAAAAAATGAATTGAGCTAACAAATGGACACAAAAATACTAGAATTAAAACTAACATATACGAGATATATACCACGAGGACAACTAAATGAAATAACACTTCAAGATTTGGCCATTAACTAAATGAAATAACACTTTTTGGCCATTAACTGGGACAAGATCCAATTCCCCTTTAATATTATGCAATTTGTCCACTGCCAAAAAAATTTCAGCCACCTGAAATGGGTTGAGCCAAAGTTGTTGAAAATTTGAATGTTTTCCCCTTGAATTTTCGGGATTATCACAATTAATAACTAAATATCCTACCTAAAAATTCTTATTCAAAGATGATTTCTTATCAAACCAAGGTTTGAGAATTTTTTAGTGGGTTGTGAATTTTTGTTTTCCTTCTCATGCTTCTCTTATAACCTATTTAAAGTGTCAATTCAACTTCGGGGAGATGAAGAATTATTCCCTCTAGATGATTGAAATAGTTGCAATGAAGGTAAGAAAATATTTGTGTTTAGTTCTAATTGATGATGTCAGTCAGAGTTCATTTAATGTCAACCCGGGAAGGTAAACTTAGAAGTGCCATCTATAGGTCTAGAAAGATTTCTAATTTGTCTGAGATCTTTGGTTATTTTACAAGAACATATTCAACAAGATCTCTTCCAACAACTAAACAAACCTAGATCTAACATTCATCGAGATCCTAAGGTTCTCTTACAAGAACACTTGAATTTTAGGATCTCCTCCAATATTAGAACATTTAATAAAAACTTTGAAAGCTGAAATGAAACAAATCTAAATCTAATAATTGTATGAGGTCTTACGGTTCTCTTACAAGAACACTTTCAAATAAGACTCTTCCAATATTAGAACATTTAACAAAACTTAAGATCTGAAATGAAACAAACCTAAATCTAATAATTGTTTGAGATCTTATGATTCCCTTAAAAAAACACTTTCAAATAAGATCCTTCCAGTATTAGAACATTTAAAAAAACTTTAAAAGATGAAATCAAACAAAAACATAAATTAAGTTATACCTAAAATAAACAAATCAGCATGCAAGTGAGGCCATGGGGGCCCTCCATAACTCCACAAGCACACCACTTCAAAGGAGACTTAAATGTGGAAGAAAAATATGATTCTTTATTTCAAAATCTCCATTACAAACCAACTCTAAGATTACAACTCTCTCTAATTCTAAGATTACAAGCTTACCAATGAAGGAGGTAACACTCCTATTTATACAAGAGCTATGATAACAAGATCATAAATGTGATCCACTAATCTCTCTTTAGTTCCATACATCTCTCAACCATCTAGACACATAACCCTATCCTCCATGATATTCTCCATGAGGTCTGTTAGAACCCTATATAATAGGGGAATCAGTATTCTGACTCTATCTATCTATTTCAGGCGTTATGTGTTTTCTCATGACGCATGGCAAAGGCGGAAGAAAGCGCTCGACACTGACCAAGCATAAGATGAGTACCTGCGCGCGAGCTTCAAAGCGAGTTCCGATGCATTTTTAGCAAAAAAATGTGAATTGGTTTGAAATGGAAAAATTTGATTCTTGTGGGCAAATACAAATTTGGTTTGTTCGCAAAAATTTGGTCTTTTTAGCCAAAATTGGCCCCTCGGCCTTTATGCAGAGTTTTTGTCTTGTTTATCAAAATATAAATATTTTGACAAATATTTTTCCAAAAGGTTATATTGGCCTAGGGCCAAACTCCGAATGCTCCACACCGAGGATAAGCACCATTTCATAAACCAACAGTAAGCATACAAGCCAACGCTCGGGCGCAAGGGGCCAAGAAAAAGTGGATAGCCTTGGGCTCACATCATCGATTATGTATTGTAATCGTGCGTTTATTTAAACTTTGAAGAGTTCTCTTCCTTTGCCGATGTGGGACTAATCTCCCAGATAGAAAATATAAAATGCAGCAAGGTCAACCTCATGCCAGGTGCCACAGCTGATGTGCTGGTGTCTAAAATATTAACCAGGTGTCAAGGGCGGTTTTTAGGTCAGATATTCAGCCCTGATAACTTTATGTTCGGCCATGTATCTCCTATCCTAAGCCATTTAAACGCACATCGCATGATTTCAAACGTTTATGTGTCTAACTGCCAGTTCACTAGGGTTTATGCTCGTGCATGGAGGATGATCTTATGGCGGCCCATTTCACCAGGAAGTCCCCCAAAAGACCAGATAATCCAATCTAGTCAATGAGATAGAGTATACGAGCCAGAAAAATTGTACTTCATAGGTTTCAAACGGTGAAAATGTTTCCTTACTGGGGCATGTGGTAGATTGTGAGTAGTTCTAGTGGAGATCCAAGACATTGGAATGACAATGTCTAGTCATTATGTAAACATAAAAAAGTGTCTGCTGAAAGAGCGCTTATCTTGCCCCCTCTGCTGCAAGATCTTGAGGGAAGCTACAACAATATGCGAGTGTCTTCATACATTTTGTAAGGAATGCATTTATCAGAAGCTTCTCGATGAGGAAACATACTGTTGCCCTGTATGTGATGTATATCTTGGCTGTGTGCCTGTGGAGAAGCTCAGGCCGGGTAACAACTTACAAGATGTCAGTACCAAAATATTTCCTTTAAAAAGGAGAAAGATGAAAGCACCCAAGAATGTCCCACTTATTTCTGCACCTGCTTGGAGGAACGAATGGTAATTATCCTCATTAGTAATTAATACTCGTCCAGTTTCATCACAAGTTAGTCTATCAAGCCGAACAAAAGTTGTGGCAAGAAAAGTTGTTGCATCAAGGGGTATTGTCAATAAGATAAATAGTGGAAGAGATGTGGATATTACACATGATCAATCTGAACAACTTGACTCATTGGAACATTCAAGGAGACAGCGTAATTCAGGTGGTGAACCATTGAACCAAATGGCTGATGATGATATGCAAAATATGGCTACTCAAGACGTTTCTCGACAACGAACAAGAAAAGCTACAAATTGGGAACCACTGGCATGTCTTGTAGAGGCAACAAACAGGACTGAGACATCTCAATTACCTATGCTAGGCTTACCTGTAGTTAAAACGGAACATACTGATAAGCATTGAAGTGTAAAGAAAGGAAGTGGCATGAAGAGGAGGGGTTCCAGTTCAATCAATTCGGCCAGAAAGAAAGAATCAGGCAAGTTTCATCCTGGGCCTAATTCAAAGGTACCATGAAAATTGCATATGACAGGTCCAGAGAGAGTATCTGTATCCAGGAAACAACGAGTTGTGGCTGGATCTCTGGAAAATGGTTCCTCTATGAAATATGAAAGAAGGAGTAACCCTGTTTGGTTTTCCCTATTAGCCTTGTAAAATCAAGCTGGAGACAATGCTCTTCCACAAATTTCAAAATGTTATCTCAGAATCAAAGATGGAAATGTACCAGTCTCATATGTCAAGAAATATCTTGTAAAGGATCTCAATCTTAAGAATGAATCTGAGGTTGAAATAACTTGTTGTGGGCAACCTATTGTTCCAAGCTTATCCCTGTATAGTCTTGTGGAGTTCTGGATACAATATGCTGCTTCATCAGACCGACTGTCCTCTATGTAGGACATGGATCCTGAGAGGGATGTTTCTAAATTTAGTTCAGGTGCTTGGTAACAGTAGTGAGATGGAGAATGTTGATACAGGAACATCAAACAAGGAAAATGGTAGTTTCTTTAGTGATTTTGCTCAAAATATAGAGCAGAGTAATAGCAAACCTCCTGTACAATCAGAAAGCTTGGATAACATTTTTGGTTCTCTGTCCATCAATCCATCTCTATCAGAGAGTTATCAACAGACTGTGAATTCAGGGAATGCTACTTCTAATGATCCAGGAACGAGACTTCTTTAAGAGAGTGGGGGCATTTTCTTTTGGATGAAATTGTTAATTGCTCCGAATCACCACAAACATCATTGAGAGAGAAGGAAAACAGGGTTTTGGGTTTTCTTGGAGGTAGCATAGCAGTTAATGATAAAACCGCAGTGACAAAAAGGTTGAATGACAAAACCACAGCAAGCCTATTTCCGTTGAGATGCTAGACTTGATAGATACTAGCGAAATGGTCTTGCTTGGAGATGAAGTTGGTAGACAATACCCAAATTCAGCCAACAAGAAAAAGATCATCTCCAGAATCCGAGGCAACAGTTAGACAGAGGTGGCAGAGTATCCTGTTTTGAGACATGTCATTTCAAATGCAGCTGTCAGTCAAACACCAGATCAGCCAGAGAAGAGCAATGATCCAGGATTCGAGGCAATGGTTGAGAAAGATCAAGGAACACATGGTAGAGAGTGGATTCACCAGTAAAACTTAACAAACCTACAGTGTTCCAGATGTCAAGCAACAGTTACCGAATTGAATTTTCCTTTGATTTGTTGTCTTGTTTGTTTTAGGAGACAATTGACATGTGTCAATCTTTGTAACTGCTTTTCTATTTTGAGAAAGAAGAGGTAGAGTGCGAGTCTGGGGGGAAGACTGAGAGATTTTATTATTTATGCAGATGTAAAAGACAAATAGAGGGTTCGGGATGATTAGGAGAGGGTTAGACCTGTAGTTTTAATTTTCTTTGCTGGACAGTGGGCTGGGTTTGGCTGGAAAACATTTTCTGTAATCTTTAGATGACTGATCAATAATAGACATGTTGTTTACAGGATTCCTGTGCGGAGGTGTTGGTGGTGTTTCTCTTCTTTTTTAAGTGTTTTCCTGTTATCACTTTGCTTGTTGTCAATTCTTATTGTTGGAAGATAGTAAACATAGCAGAATTTATTGGCAAATACTCTACATCTGTCCTTTTGATAATCTTTATGTTATTCATCTAAAGATCTCAGTTAAGGAATTCTTAGCTTCTCCTTTGCTTGGCTTTTTCCTCCCATATTTCTTCCTCAAATCGACACCATCAAAACTTAACTCGATCCAACATTTCCACTACCTTGCCCTGTGTAAAAGCTTTGTCTAGATCTGAGAATGAATCACATATTTAAGCGCAGACTCCATTTTCCCAATGGCCCTCCTTGCTGTCCCAAACTAACCATTTAAAAATAAAAAACACCATACTTTCATANGAGAGATCCTTCTCTAAGTCTTGGAGGGCTAGATCCAAGACTCAAAGTGGTTCGAGGTTACCTCTGTGATTGCCTCCGCAACCTTAGGAAAATTACAGAGCACTAACAAAGTCCATGATCTTCTCAATGATCTCCTCCATGATCTCCTCAAATTCGAATTTGAACATATAGTGCCACATAAAGGTGTCTTGGAAGCTTCTTTTGTACCTACACATGTCAACAAGCTCATTCTAATTGTTAGGTATAAGTATAAGCATATTATTTTCTAAAGTTTAACCACAAATCCACTTAAAAATGTTAAGAATTGATAAGCTTTGGAAAAGCATAGTTATAACCCAATGATGAGGTAAATGTAATGATGTGGAGGTGATATGAAGGTGATATGAAGGTGAAATGGAAGTAATTGTGAAGGTTTTAGTGAATAAATGGAGTGAGAATAGGGACTATTTTGAAACCCTACATACCCCCAAACTGAAGGTATTGCATGTCCTCATGCAATCAATTACATTACTTTTTGATACTTGAGCTTTGGCTTAAA
>JASDQU010735828.1:315962-329175 GCA_032191745.1 Picea mariana | reverse complement strand
GTTGAAATCAAACAAAAACATAAATTAAGTTATACCTAAAATAAGCAAATCAACATGCAAGTGAGGCCATGGGGGCCCTCCATAACTCCACAAGCACACCACTTCAAAGGAGACTCAGATGTAGAAGCAAAATCGAAGTATGAATCTTTATTTCAAAATCTCCATTACAAATCAACTCTAAGGTTACAACTCTCTCTAATTCTAAGATTACAAGCCTACCAATGAAGAAGGTAACACTCCTATTTATACAAGAGCTATGATAACAAACTCAAAAATGTGATCCACTAATCTCTCTTTAATTCCATACATCTCTCAACCATCTAGACACATAACCCTATCCTCCATGATATTCTCCATGAGGTCCATGATCTCCTCCATGATCTTCTCAATGATCTCCTCAAATTCGAATTTGAATATATAGTGCCACATAAATGTGCCTAGGAAGTTTCTTTTGTACCTACACATGTCAACAAACTCATTCTAATTGTTAGGTATAAGTATAAGCATATTATTTTCTAAAGTTTAACCACAAATCCACTTTAAAATGTTAAGAATTGATAAACTTTGGAAAAGGATAGTTATAACCCAATGATGAAATAAATGTAATGATGTGGAGGTGATATGAAGGTGATATGAAGATGAAATGGAAGTAATTGTGAAGGTTTTAGTGAATTAATGGAGTGAGAATAGGGAGTATTTTGAAACCCTACAGTCAGCTATGTGCAACGCCTTACTAGGATGGTGTTGTTTTTAATAAGGTTGATCAGCTGTTTAATTGAAACTTTCAAAGTTAATGCTACTTCTCTTTCTGGTAAATTAAATCCAAAGAACCTTCTTCAGCCCATTAAGATTATTTGTTACATTATATATTTTGGTAGAGGATAAACAATACGCAATAACACACTCAAGTTTTATGGCTTTGAACAGCAGCAGGACGATTTTTTTTTACTCTTCAAGCTCACATATTTCGGACACGTCTTTTTGTCCTTATATGTAAATGTACTTCTTTTTTCATACGCGCTTTTAAAATTGTAATGGAATATTCCATTACACATTGCATTGTTTTTCATTTTGAAAATTTAACTTTATTTATAAAAATAAAATTACAGATTACATATCTTATCAGTTGATGAACATTTTGCTAGATACTACCACTGAATTGTTCAATTATAGCCA
Source organism: Picea mariana (assembly GCA_032191745.1). Taxonomy (NCBI): domain Eukaryota; kingdom Viridiplantae; phylum Streptophyta; class Pinopsida; order Pinales; family Pinaceae; genus Picea; species Picea mariana. The sequence goes on along the minus strand of JASDQU010735828.1, from coordinate 327,999 downwards.
CTTGCCAGATCTAATCTTTCCTTGACATATCATTAGTTGTTTAACTCTCCTCTATATACGATGAAAAAACATGTCATCAAAATCTATGAACCTATCAAAGTTTTCTTCCACTAGTAAAAAAATTGGAAGTATATTCTCTTTTCACCTACTTTCTGATTTGTTGACTCCACGTTCTGCTGCCAAAGTGATGGAAAATTTTAGGCCATTAGCTCTCCATAATTATTGGGTCCAAGTCCAATTCCTCTTTTGACTCTAAGAGAGCGAAAGTCATTTATAAATAATATTCTTTTATCTCATCTTATTTAAGGATTGTTTTTTGTGATTTCTATGTGAGGTTTTATAAAAAAGAAAAAACCAACAATATTGAATTATGACTTATCTATAAATTCCTCAACAATTTGATTTTATTTGTTTGAAAATCACTAAGATATTGAAAGCTTTAGTAGGGGATAGAAGCCTATTGTCAAATATGATTGCATTCCTTTTAATCTATATAGCCCAATAAATTATGGAAGGTAAAGTTCTTTTTTTTCATTCAGATTTTAGAATCTTATTGTAAAATATGATTGCATTTCTTTCCAGCCATATAACCCAATAAATTATCAAAGGTAAGCTCATTTTTTTTTTTTAGATTTTCATTTTTACTTTATATTTTTCAATTTTTCTTCTTTGAATTCCCCTTGTCATATTCCTTAGCTACTGAAATCTTCAACCTCATTTTAAAACTGTTTTTCTATATATACAATTATCTTCAACCTCATTTTAAATTGTTTTTCAATATGTACGGAATATAATGAGATCAAAATTTGTTTCCCACTTGATTTCCAAAGTATACTAGATTTGTTTCACAATTTATTTTGTGGAGGTTGTCTCAAGTTAAAGCTCCAATGTTATTTCATAATAAACACATGAATATACAAGATTTCTAATGGCATTTGAACATTCAAAATTTTATCCACCACCACATCTCCATCCCAACTTCACCATATGAATATAAACACTTATATCTATCTCTGGTTGTTTACAAACAATGAGAGATTTAGAGACCAACATATTTTCTTCTTTCTTAATTCTAACATGATCGGACTTAAGTTTTGCAATGAAAATTTCTAACCATTTTTGGTTACATATTGTGGACATCTTTGAATTCATTATTTGATTTAGTTCACACATACGCCAATTCCTACGGAGACAAATTATATGATATGGAACATTGTGATCCTCCCTACAACCAATACAATGACCCTCCCCTACTTTAAACTTTGACCAACTACCAAATTTTTACACCAACCAATTTTTGAGCAAAGCAAAGGCTAATACCACAACATTCATATGACATAAACATTTTAAAATTTCTTACTAGGGTTTCTTATCCCATCTTTCATACCATCAAGCTATGTATACTTCTCTCTCACCACTTGACACCATAGCCCTTTCCCACACCATATTCCTTTCCCTTGAATGATTCTCCATGCACTCTTGGATGCAAGGGGTCTTGAGAAGAAGAATATATTATTACACCCCCATCCTCTCATGTCTTTTGGGACAACTATCCTTTTTCAATTGACAAGATGGATCCCTCCTTTCATAGTATTCAAACCAAATTAATATGAAAATGAATTTTCTAATAACTTCTAGAGTTTTTTTGGGAATCCATGATAGTGACATCCAATATATATTTATGGTTTCTAAAACTACTTTTACTAGCACTGAGAGACATCGATCAACTAGATGAAATCCCTTTTCAAATATTCATTTGGTTTTGAGGAAAATCCAGGGTACTTTAGTCCATCGTCCAACTCTGACTCATGAAATGGAAACTACTATGAAAAGTATATTGTATTTCCTCGATATTCACAAAGAGGAAATAGTGGATTTTTCCATATTAATCTACATACCTATAGCCAAATAGTATAAGTCCATAATCTCCTTTATCATATTAGTATCAGTTCCATCACAAAACTTTAGTATATCGTCATCATATACAAGATTAGATAAAGAAGTGGATCTATTTTTTGCCTCCCTATTTAATGATTTTGTAACAATTAGGGAAGGTAGGGGAGATAATAATTTTGCAACAATTAGGAAAAGTAGGGGAGATAATGATTTTGCAACAATTAGGAAAAGTAGGGGTGATAGGGGAAACCCTACCTTAACCCCTTTCAGTCTTGAAAAACTCAAAATATGATCAATTTATCAACAATCAAAAGAAATAGTTATAACTAGTTGATATAAGCCATTGACTCCATTAGTTTTAAAATGGAGGTACAATTTTGGCAACCTAACGAGACAGAGAACCTAGGGACTTAAACTTATTTACTATTAAATTAATATTTAATTGACTATTAAATTAAATAAAAATAAAATAAATATTAATTAAATAAAATAAAAAATATATAACAAAAAGTATTTCATGAACTTATCTCAGATATTTAATATCTTAATATGACCAATAATTAAATATTTAATCAACATAAAATACATCTTTTATTTTAAATAAATATAAAGATGGTATGGACATAGTTACTTATGTCATGCTAGAAATACATACATAACTACAACTATCATTCAGTCAAATAAAATCCATTACATAACAGTATTTGATATTAATGTTACATACAATCTATGATTGGAGCTAGCTGATTTATTAATATTATTTGATATATCATTAAATATATGGCCATTGGCTACAATTTATTAATGCAACGATTCCATAAAATTGTTTGATGTCATTGACCATATCCATGCATGGTTTCAATTTATGAATATAGCTAGCACACAAACAATTTCATTTGTTTCACTCAAGCTAACTTTTTTTGTTGTAAATTAAATGTTGATTTAAAACAAAATTTTCTCTTACGTTGAAGTATGCATGACTATAGAACTTCTAAACTGATATGCTTATGCCCTTTTCTCTCCATCACAACATTCAACCTTTCTAAAATAGAAAAGAAGTGACATCAAAAAACAAACCAATAGCAATGAAAAACTGACAGAACACACATAGAAGTAAGATGACCATCACAATCCTCAAAAACCTATCATAAAAAAGCCTTTGCGGCGGGTACAAAGAGACCACTGAATTAAAAATTCACATTATGCATGTATAGGTCACAACACAAAATGAAAAAGCATCCAAAAAACTTATCTGCACAAACCATAGAACATATGAAAACAAAATGCTCTCTCTCTAATGAAATATTCTCTCCATCACAACATTCAACCTTTCTAAAATAGAAAAGAAGTGACATCAAAAAACAAACCAATAGCAATGACAAACTGACACAACACACATAGAAGTAACATGACCATCACAATCCTCAAAAACCTATCATAAAAAATCCTTTGCGGCAGGTACAAAGAGATCACTGAATTAAAAACTCACATCATGCATGTATAGGTCACAAGACAAAATGAAAAAGAATCCAAAAACCCTATCTGCATCAAACCACAGAACGTATGAAAACAAAATGCGCTCTCTCTAACGAAATATTTGTGAAAAATAAAAAATAAGAAACCTTTAAACAATTGCAAAAGCCTAAAAGCATGGCCACCAATGTTAAGAGAGGGAACCCTTTCAACCCCATCAAGTCTATCATCGATCGCACTTACTCATCATTCACAACCATTTTCTCTTCTCTTGGTAGTGGAAGAGAGTAGATTTGAGGACTGCGTACCATGTGAGCCTAATTTTTTTTTTTATATATTAAATTTAAATTAATCAACTAAATTAAAATTATAACTTGTGCAAGCATAGGTTACGATTCTTGTGGGCTTGCTGAGGTGATATTTCAAGCCTAGGTTAGGGTTGTACCGTACCCAAATCCAGGTGGGTCATGCCACTACTAAAATGACTCATTAAAAAATGATTTTACTAAATTTATATGCTCAAATAATAGTGAGTATGACATTCATTCAAATGTAACTCTCTATGCTATCCAAAAAGGTAAATATAACTGTTTAACTATGCATACAACAACTAAATAACATACAACATTATTAAATCACATAAAAAAAGATTTAAATGCATCCTTCTTCTCACAATAAGTAATGATAACCAAATATAATTCAAAGTAAATTGTACAACAATTGTATCAGCAATTAACATGAACAAACACAACATGTAAGAACACTTATCTTAATGAAATTTGAAACTCGATGCAAAGGACAGATGTTCCTCCCAACTATACCCTACTGCTCCCATTCCCAATAGCAAGACACCCTTGCACTAGGGCTATGAATGCACAAGAGACAGTGGTCCCTAAGGCTGACTAACATCCCCTTCTCAATAGTCAAACTCACAAGTAATCCCAATCCACCAAAGCTCTTCCCTCAACCTGCACAAACCAAGGGATTGAACCCCCCTTCAATGCTCATAGTCCCTTAGGCCTTTCGACTCCCCTCCAAGGCTTCTAGCAAAAGTTGGAAAAGAATTGTTCTTGCTTGGACTTCAATAATTTCATAGTTGCAACACAAATTCTCCCAGCAGGCAAAACTTATTCTTCTTGGATGAATTTTGAATAGTTCGTCACTCCTAGGCACAAAACTTCTTTCTCTCAGAAATTACATCTCCAAACAACATCCAAACATGTCCACAACTGTTGAGGATTGCAACTTCGAGCAAGTCATTCTCCACAAGAAAGTACAAGAAGACCCATCTACACCATTATAGAAAGCCCAGGAAGAAATTGAAGACCAGAGAAGAGAAGTAGACCGAACTAGTAATAGACTTAAAATAATAAAGTAATTTGAAGACCTAGAATAAGAAGTTGGTCATCTACAAGAACTCATATTAGTATAAATATGAGATTGGATCATTTAATTTGGACAATTAGACAATTCCTTCTTGGTTTCTGACATCTTGATAAGTGTGCCACACTTGGGAAGGATATTCTCTATATGGTATTTTGGCTATTGATAGTGATGTACTTGTAATATCTTGGACTTAATTCTTCTATAAAAGGGTTGTTAGGTTTTCTCCCAAGGCTGGGTTTCCCAGGATAAACTCTTGTGTTCTTGTGTTGTGTTCCTAGTGTGCATGATTAATATTTATAGATCTTGTTATTTATGTTGCATTCTTATAGTTTATATTTTCAGTGTATAGTTACTCTATGATAACTATTGTTTGAAAGTAAATTTTGTTATTAATCATAAGGAAATAACTATAAAATGAGATAATCATAAAAAAATCAACATGGTATCAGAGCTAGTCAAAATATTTCCATTGCATAGTTTCTATTTGTCGTTGCATAGACCTGAACTTGTCAAGATGGTTGAGAAACATATTGGAGGATGTTGAGTTTAATTTTTCCATAGATAAAATCTCCCTAGCGTAATGCACCCCCTAGTGGTCTCATATTGCATCTTGTTGAAAGTTAAAATTTCACCTAAAACCCACTACTACAATTGCAACAACTTTCTTTGTGAGGATCGTTGAGAATTTATTGGGATGAGTTTAGGAAAAACATGTGTATAGAGAAACTCACCTTTCCCTAGTGCACGTATTGCACTTCTCAAATTGTTTTTTTGTTAAAGTTTAAATTTTAGGTTTATTGACCTTTTCCTGGACATTGAACTTTCTGCTATCTTGAATTTGTAATTTCTTCATGTACTAATGGTGTCCAATTTCATATTGAAAGACAAGTTGGATGGTGCTACAAATCACAAAGGTATGCACTTGTATATTTTTCCAATTTATATCATTGAACATAGCGTGAGGGTATTTGTAGGAGATGTACACTTGGAAAAATGACCTTTGTTCAAGAAGTGATAGTAGATCCAAAGGGATCTTAGATCTAGTGAACTCAGAGGAAGCCTGAGAGTTGGAGGAAAAAGTGGTGATGCCTCCTACAATAGATGACAAATGGAACAAAAACAATTAAGACTTCATATTTTCATATTAGGTTTGATACTTGTATATTGTTGCATCTTAAGTAAATATTGTAACTAATACAGCAATATTTAGAGATCTATTAATGTTGAGTACCTTTGCTAACAAATGTTTTGAATAATGTTGGTACTATGATAATTATGCCAATACTAATTGTTTATGACTAATGATGCACTCATTTACAAGATGAAATTGATTTATTCCAGAATATGTTCTTGGTTGTTGTTTTTGTCCTAGGATGGTTACCTTGTAAATGTCATGGGCGTTACCATGGAAACGATGTTGTTCTTGTTTTGTTCTGGGAAGCTTATTGTGGAAGAATGATTGGTCACAACACTAGAGAAGTGTTGTTCTATTTTTTACTCTTGTTCTTGTTCTAGGAAGGTTTCCATGAAGGAATAATCGATCACAACACCATAAAAATGTTGTTCTTGTATTTTGTTTTTTTCTAGTTTCTTGTCATTGTTCTGGTCCAGTGAAAGTTACATGAGATAACTTTGAGAAGGAGCTATAGTGACGATTTTTCATATTCATGCTATTGTTGTTATTCTTATTTCTTATCATAAGAATGTTTTTCTTGTCTGCTATTTTTTTCTTTCTGTTATTTCTCTTGTTTCAAGCACGTCACAAGTGAAGCTTTGAGAAAGAGCTATAGTGACTTTTACAGGAGGAGAAATATTATATGGTCTCTAGTTTGAGACATGGAGTAGTATATCCAGACATAGAGTTGTGTACATGATCATATACATCCATGTACCGAAGGAGAAGAGGACGAAGTTAGAAGCTTCCGGAAAGAAGGCTAATTTTGTGGGATATAGAGGGTTTCACATGGATATTGATTGTGAAGAGAAAAATGATCCAGAGATGACCATATAGATCCCTCTATTCCATTTGTTCTCTCTTCATATCATTGGGAAGAGTTAGTAGAGCCATCCATCTTAGTGGATCTAACTAGAGATGTTGCAGTGATCAAGAAGAGGCCAACGTGGTTTCATGATACCTTGCATGATGCAATATGGCATGTAGCTCCCCTGATACTTTTAGGAAGTGAAAACTACCTCAGATATTCTCAAGTTACATGGAATCACATCATTAATTCGAAACCTTCTAGTTATTAGGAGGAACATGTGGCTTAACCAATGGTGAGGTAGGCGACCCCACCAAGTACTATCTCAGAGGGAACCAAAGTTCAAAGGGATTCATCCCCTAGGGTCTCGTAGGGTGAAGAAGCCTCCTAGGAAAATTCATTGGAGATCAGACTTCACAAAAGATCAAATATGTAGAGGGAGCAAATGGCTCCAGATATTGTATAGACTCAGAGGGATTCATCTTTCAGAGTGAGTATGGTACTCCAGGATGTATGGATACTTTATGATATTTATATCTCCTGAATATCTCTTACCCCTGCATAGATACACTTGGAAATCACCACAAACTTCCCCTCTAGTCTTGAAACTATGTTCCACAGATCATTCTTCATCATGGATTATTACTCCTCAATCATGGCATCTCTCCAAACCTGCTAGCCTATTTCCTCCTCAAAACTGGAAGGATTACAATAAATGATGTTACTCACAAGTACCACATATCTTGAAAACCTTTTTTGGAAGCCTACTCTCCTTGAAAGTTCCCCTGGGGGCCACATGATTTTTTCAATCTCTCAAAGTATCATGAATCCATCTAGGCATCATGTCCTTGTCACTAGGAGAGTCAATTGGATCTACTGACTCCTCTCACTCATCCTCATGGTCTAAAGGATGAACCCCTATATTGGATGGACCTGTACTCTCCTCAAAATTCAGTTTATCCTGCTCATCACCATATGTCTTTGTTGTGGTCTCTCGTGACCTCCTGAAAGCCAACTCCACCTCAAACCTGACATCTTGACTAACCTCAATCTTTCTTTGTCCTGGAATGTAGATCCAGTAGGACTTAGAAGTCTTGTTGTATCCCACAAACATTTCCTTTCTTCCAAAACGTTTTTGATTCATCCTCTTCTCCTTAGGAATATGGATGTAAACAGGACAACCAAATATCCTCAAATTCCCTATCTCTAGTCTCACTCCTGTGAATACCTCCTCAAGAATATTGTCCTACAAGATCCTATGAGAACTCATTTTCTAAACATAGAGTTTTTTGTTACACGCCTCTGCCCAAATAAACATAGGTAGATCTTGGTCATGAATCATCCCCTTGGTAAGCTCAACTATGGTCTCATTCTTCCTCTATGCAACCCCATTATGCTGTGGGTTGAAAGGAACTGTTAACTCCCTATTAAACCATGCCTCCTTCTAGAAATACCTGAACTCATTGGAGGTATACTCGCCCCCGTTATATGACCTCAAGACCATTATCTTCTTCCCTATTACATTCCCCACCTGAGCCCTGAAATCCCTGAATCAATTGAAGTCTTCATCCTTGGTCTTCCTGAATAATATCCATGTCCTCCTAAAATAATCATCAATGAATGTCACATAGTACAAGTAACCACTCGAAGAAGGAATTGACATTGGTCCACACACATCGAAATGTACTAGATCCAAGATCCCCTTGGACCTATTATCATTACTTGGAAAAGAATCCTTGGCATTCTTTCCAAGTGAAAAAACCCTACATTGATCCAGGTGGATCCCAACATGATCAAAAATTAAAGTTCTATCATGCTCAATAAAACTACACCATCGTGAAGTTTTCAACGCAAGCTTTCTGAAAGTGTAAATGGATCAAAAATCTGATTACATATGCAAAAGTTATCGTAGTCTATTTTTTTTCCCAAATAGGTAAAAAATTCAACCGTCAAAGGATAGGGTGATGTGGCATCTCTTGAAGTCACATTTATCCATCACTCTCTCTCTCTACCCCCTCCACCCTCCTTCCCTCTCTCTCTCTTTCTCCCCCCCTCCCTCCCACTATCTCTCTACTCTCTCTCTCTCTCATACATGTACCCCTCCCCACTATATCTTGACCCCTTCCTCTCACTCTCTCTCTACCACCTCTCTTTATCTCCCTCTCCCTCCTTGTCACACATTGAAAAACTCCTTATCTCAAATTTGGAGGAAGGAGACCCCAAAAGGTACCATATCATAGGGATCCAAATTTCTAAGGGAGTCATCCCTTAGGATCCAGTAGGGAGGATAAACCTCCTAGGAAAATTCATTGGAGAACAAAATTTAGAGGAGATCAAAAGATGCAGAGGGAGAAGATGGATCCAAATATTGTATAGACCCATATGGAGCAATGTTTCATAGAGATAATTGTAATCTAGCATCGATGGATACTTTATGAGATTGGTTTTAAACATGAATGATGCAGAATCAAAGTGAGCATGATCTCAAAGAGAGTTAGTTAGATCAGAGGGAGATCCATTCATTCAGAGGGAGTTCCCCCTCATATCCAAGTGAGAGAGAGACATATTCAAGGAACGAAAGACAAGTGTTATGATTTTAGGTGTCTTCGAGGAGATGTGAGATCTCATGGGAGGATACACTTGTTTTAGTAGATATTTCTACAGTGAAAGAGGAGGAAGCCAGTTAGGAGGAATGGGTATTTATTTTGTCTCAGTCACAGAGGGAGAAACCAATGAGGCTAACTAGATAGTAGAAATTACTCTAGTGATAGAGGGAGTTGGCATGAGAGTTCAAGATGGAGGATACTAGCTAGATGTACTCTTGGGATTAGAGGTCTGATGAGATTAGATGAGATCTTTCTCATTCAAGGGATACTGATGAGATTCAAAATGATGGAATATAAGTCCAGAGTTACACCTATCATGACAAATATTAAGAAGATGAGGGATTCTACTTCAGATTCATATTTGGTCGATCCCACGATGTACATGCAATTGATTGGATCCTTGATGTACCTAGCTAATGTTCGCATGTTTACAGGAAGAATGTGCTTGTCATTGATGGAAATAACAACAACGATCCAAACCTTGAGAACACAGAAGACACAAAATCTCAGAAGAGATAGTGGTTTCCAGAAATGCAGACAAGGTCCAAGAAACAAACTCACAGGAGGAGCAAAGGTAGAGACCCATGAACACTTAGAAATCCTTCTAAGTCAGAGAGATCAAAAGATTAGGAGGAAGAGAGAAAGTGGTCGTTGGATCACCAATCCAGAGGACCAACAACCGTCATATTGATTTAAGTGGAAGCACAAGATAAGCAAGGGTTGAGATCTGAGATCTCGATAACCTGAATTTTCATCATCCATCGGATCGAAATAAGTGGAAGGACAGGATAAGTTAAAATAAGGGTGAGCTAATCTTAGAGGCCGATAATCAGGTAATTAGATATACGGTCAACATGGCATATCNGTATTTTCCATGTGGGACCCTCATACGTGTCACCTTATTGTCAACTTAGACCCCCCCTCTCTCATTACCACTTATCGCCTAACCCCTCCTCCGAGTAAACCACCAAACAACTCATACATACCACCTCCGCGCTCCAACGTCACACCCCACTACCCGCTACATGTCACACTCCACTACCGTGCTTTGCCTCCACACTCCACTACACTACTTAGAAGTCTCACCCACGTCAGTCGACCACTTCAGTAAGGACATGTAGCAAAACACGTCAACAAGGACATGTGGAAGACCATGTCAACAAGTACACATGGCATAATTAGATGATGACAAGTGTTAAGAGAAAATTGGCTCGTTCCATGTCAAAAAGTGACGTAAGAAAGATACATCACTCTAGGAGATTTAGTTCGGGAGTTTCATCACCAACAAATGTCAAAAGTCCTGAAGTCTCGAAGGACGAAGGTCCAAAGTCTCTCTGAGCTGTCTGATCTGAAGATCACTTCTGGTGCATCCTCAACCGTTGATCTAGTTCAGTGGAAGGACAGTGTAAGTGGAAGTGTTAACCGACAGCAAGCGATCTCCACCACCTATGATTTATTCAGCAGGTGACCAGTCCGGAGGAGAATGAGGAAACAATTATCCTAAAGTCCTGAAGTCTCGAACACCGAAGACCCGAAGAAGACCATGTTCGTTGATCGCCAAGAGGGGAGGGTAAGTGTCAATAGATTGTTGACTCTGGATGAAAGTGTTCATGGAAAAGAGAAGCGTTAAAGAGTCAAAAAGGAAGTAGTCCCAGAGAGAAGGATAGTCGTTGGATTAAAGAGGACAGATGTCAACATAATTTCCATTTCGGAAGATATCCAGTTAGAAGAAACGAGAAGTTGAGATTCGAAATCTCCGAAGTCCAGAGACCCGAAGGAGATCTTAACCGTTGATCCAAGAGGGACTTTAGCTAAGATGGTTTTCCCACAAAGCGGACTTTAGCTCATTGTAATAAAGTTAGAAGGATAGATAATCTTGGGATAGAGGTTCCACTTCTATCAAAAAATTAATAATAATATATAATTTGATATTAAATTCTCTCAACTAAATTAATTACTAATAATAACATATAATTTGATATTAAATTCTGTCAACTCAACTTGTGTTGACTAGCCATATACACTTGTCTTTACTTAAGGTTTTGTAAAAATAAATACAATTTGCTCTTTAAATTTATAAAAATATTTAAAAAAAGCCAGATGTATTCTCATTACAAATATAATGGTGTTATTTTTCTGTGTGTTTAGTATATCTCAAAAATTTACTCAAAATTATATTCAATTTTAATTTCTTATTGGGAAATGAACAATTTTTTTTATCAAATAAATATTATTATAATTATCACATTCCTATGTAGTAATAATAATAATAATAATCTAATTTTAAGATTATCACTCAAACATCAAGTTATTGTATGAGACCTTTTGTTTGTAGAACAAAGAACCCCTCCTTCCAATAATTTATACCTCTCTATATTTAAATTTATATGTTCTTATATAATTATATAATATTGATTAAATTTATATGTTCTTATATAATTATATAATATTGATTAAATTGAATTGTAAAACTGTTAAGAACATATATAAGGAAAGTCATATACTATCGATTTTTTTTGGTGTAACCAAGAGAAGCTTTTGCCATTACGGTGATGCATTATTTAATTTTAATATTCAATCTTTATATATAATTAGCGATTTCGAATATAGAGGTAAGGTTGGTCTTCTAACGGAGACATCATTACATTTACCCCATATATATATATATATATATATATATATATATATATATAT